>OX421966.1:51072299-51318918 GCA_949128115.1 Anaspis maculata | reverse complement strand
GCCGATGGGCTACTTAGCTTTGAGCAATTTCTACACTTGAGGGTAGTCGATTCACATTCCTTCACGCTATGTTCTCCCGCACACCGAGGACAGCATACCTTCCTCTTACAAGACCTACTTATATGGTGGAACCCACAACAATTGAAACAGCGAACCACCTCAATCGCCTCAAACACACTACAAAAGCTGTACCTAACCAACAATGACATTACCTTCCAAAATAGCTTTTTTATAGGTGAGCGGGTCCACCTCTACAATAACCTGGAGCACTTTATTGTTTCGTCGTGTGCCAGTACAAGAGATAATGCGACACTTCCCCTCTTCACTAAAAATGTTTTTGTTTTGCTTTCTCAGGTATTCAATAAGGTCCTCATCTTCCATTTTCTCCGTCAATCCGACAATTTTGATCCTTGGTGAGACTCCCCGAACCTCCTTCACCTCGTAGGAATCATCAAGTACCCCCTTAGCAACTTCTTTGAATTTTTGGGAGTCCACACCACTCTCGCAACCAATCAGCACACCTCCATCTCGAGTTCCCCTGCTACTTACCACCACATTTATACCAGACTGAAGTGGATTCACCCTTTGCAAAATGTCAGACTTAGTTTTGATTGTCGTCTGTTTAGTATTTTTGGGCTTGACAATTATCAGTGACTCAGATTTAGCAACAGTGGAGAAACTTTTGGCGTTACCGATTAAACCAGAGGGCCCTCCCTCGGGAACAGAAGCAGGCAAATGGTTTATGAGGGGTTTGTTGGTATCACATAGTTCAGCTTTAAGTTTATCAAAATTCTCTGACATCAAATCACGTAAAGTATCAGAGAAATTTGATTGAAATGCGCTGAGTTCCTTCGCAATAATACCTGAAATACTCACTGTCAACTCCTGCAGCCTGAGCTCGAGAGTCTGACAGCGCGCACATTCCGAGAGGCGGGCGTGGTGCATTTCCTCATCCGCACACTCTTTTTGATCGGCGCCCAATGTGGAGACCTCAGAAGTCCCAGCATCTTTCATAGGGGTAGGCAGAGCACAATTAGTGCATAACCAGCTTTTCACCTCTCCGCTCCTTTTCATGTCACAGAAATTCTCTACGGATAAACCAATACATGAGACATGAATAAAAACGCTCACACTTACCGGTGCACTTCACATAATCTTCATACCGCCCAATGCCTTTGGCACACAAAGCACAGTCCAGACCCATTATTATCACTACCACCTGTGTGAACCAAATCTCCAGCCCAGGGCCCCACAAGGTCGCCCCCACTGGACGATGAAGAACGGTCCCCAGCAGATAACAGCCGGATTTTACCAGTTCAGAGCCGAAAACTTTGGTTGGACAACAAATAATTGTGGGATTCGTCGTAGTTGCTTATCTTCCAGACAGAGACACATCAAAAAGCCCTGCCTGCAAAAACAATCAAGAGACGAAACACAACAACCGTATGAATTATTAATTATTATGTATGCATTTCTGAGCAGATCCATGCAAACAAACTAAACAGGACACATAGCCCAGGCATTTTAGTCGAAGAATCGTGGTAACCCGTAACAAATTCCCTCAAAGCTGAATTTTGGGATATATGTTCTATTGGACCTACGGAACAACATATCAAAATACTCGGACTTACATCCTCGGACGTCCTTTGATTTTCATCCTCAAAGGTCAAGTTCTAAGAATTAGAGAGATACCTATCTCCAAGCTGTTCCTGCAAGTGAACGGAGTATCCGATCGATATAAGATATGTTTCAAATGAACAAAAGAGATTTGTTGTTAGTGCTTAAGTGTGTGACGGAGCCTCTGTAACTCTTTCGATTGGTTAGTTCGTAATTCAGCCGCGGGGAAGGCGGCTGAGTGTTAATTTGCGCCCGGATATTTCAGGAAAAACCATGTGAGAATTTAAAGCCTCAAGCCTCGCCTCAAGCAATGTCGCACAAAGTTGAATATTGATATATAACTGGTATGATCCCTAAGGAAGAACATATCAAAATATTTGGACTTACACCTCTGTGCCTCCTACGATTTTGAGGCTTTGAATATCTAGTCAAAAAATTCACTCAGACACTTTTCTCTAAAACTGTTCCTGTGGACGAACCAATCATTTTAACAATATAAGGTGGGTCTCAAACTATTATTTATTGAAATAGGCGTTGAAGTTCCAATTCATTCGAAAATTGCTGGAACTTGTTCCCTCAATCATGTAAACAACATAGTGGAAGTCTCAAGAAATCCTATGTCCGCTTCATCGTCTTTTGGCGGCAAAAAGGTATAAGATCATTACTTGAAACTATTGTTCAAAATATGTGTTGAAGCTGCAATACACTTGAAAATTGCTAAAAAAAAGTCTATTCGGACTAGTACAGTCAACTAACAGAGGAGACCATTTTTAGAAATTTTCAGTCGTACTGAAAGTTTAACCCGTATTTCAAAAAAATAGTTTGCAATATAATGTCACTTATACATTTTTGCCGCCAAAAAACATGAAGCGGGCATGGGATTTCATGGACTTTTAGTATGTTATTCAAGTAACAAAGGATACCTACTATTTCTCAGCAACTTTCAGCTGTGCTGAAACTTCAACTCATGTTTTAATAAATAGTTTCCAAAATAATGTCACTTGAACCTTTTTGCTGCCAAAAAGCGATGAAGTGGACATAGTATTTTTCAGGACTTTCAATATGTTGTTAAGCTGACCGAGAAGACCATTTTCGGCAATTTTCAGCTGTATTAAAACTTGACCGCGTGTCTAATCGAATAGTTTTGAAAACAATGTCCCTTATACCTTTTTGCCGCTGAAAAAAAAGTATGAAGCGGACATAAGATTTCTTAGGACTTTTAACATGTTGTTTAACTGGCCGAGGAGGCCATTTTCAGCAATTTTCAGCTGTATTGAAACTTCAACGCATGATTTAATTATTAGTTTGCAAAACCATGTCACTTATACCTTTTTGCCGCCAAAAAACGATGAAGCGGATTTAGGAGTTTTGAGGACTTTTAATATGTTGGTCAACTGGCCGAGGAGACCATTTTCAGCAATTTTCAGCTGTATCGAAGCTTCATCGCGTATTCCAATAGATAGTTTCTAAATTATTGTCACTTACACCTTTTTGCCGCCAAAAACCGATGAAGCGGACATAGGACTTTTTAGGACTTTCAGTATGTGGTTAAGGGGTTTAAGCGGAAGCGTTCTACCAATTTTCAGACTTACGTTATTTTTTTCCAGGTTTTGGCTAATTTTAATCTAAAATGCCTGGGCTATTACGCCTATTTATATTACAGTCAGAGCATCAATTTTTTATTAAACAAGTTTTACACCTACTTTTGTTTCTGAAAATGGAATAACGGCTACAGAAAAGATGATTATATGTTTCTATTGCCCGATAGATACAATAGCTTTTGGTATTTTCTGATAGAGGAAGAACTTCGCTTAGTATTACACACAAAAACAGTGGAACCGCTCCATCATTCATCAGTAAAAAAAGGAACTGCAAAAATTGTATGCATTTTCGGGAGAAAATTGGGCATATAATCACTTTCACAACAGATCAATTTTCTGATCTTGTAATGAATACAGGCACATTGTTTTTATCGTTTTCAGGTATAAAATGGTCAAGAACAATGAATTCTGTTGGAAATACTCAATTGAGATGATTCTAACCATACGGAAACCGAAATTACAAAACGACAACTTCAGATGGCAAAAAATCGTCGTTTTTTCAATAAAACTTGTTTAATCGTGTTTCAATTCAATTTTAAACACCATATTTGATATCAGAGGCCAAGAGTTAGTTAGAAACGATACCACACTTGCCGATATCAATTCGAGGTTTCTGAGAGAAAAACAAAATAAATTTTGCCGATCTTCTTTTTTTTTCCAGGCAACCCAAACTACTTATCAACAATTCAAACGTCAAGCAAATCATGTGAAGCCTTAAGGCATCTAGATATGATTCTTTTCATTTATATAAGCTACAGGGTATGTCATTTACGCATTTAAAATGGCAATATTTAGCCCCCTCCCCCACAATCAATGACGCACTAGGGTGTGGCACCGAGTATTTTGATATGTTATTCCTTAGGTCTTACAAGGCCCGTATACCAAATTTCAGCTTTGTGGGAATTTGTTGCGGGTTAAAACCTAATATGCCTGGGCTAACAAGACACTGACTCTGGAAAGGACGCTGGGCCGATAACACAAATAAATTTTGGCTCGAGAGAGCAAATTTCGTGATAATTTGCACTATAAACAAACAGCCGATGCGAACCGTGCCGCTGTCGACTTCACTAGCTATGATATCATAGCTAGACAGACATCGCTATCGGTAGTCAGGCAAAAGCCAATCACAATGGTGCTTGCCTAGCTACTGATAGCGATATCTGTCCGTTCGAGTGCATACTGCATAGCGAGTTAGACAATACTATACGGCTCCAGTTCGGACAATATGGCTGAGTTACCTCGGGTTCCACAAACATTTTAAGAGCAGATTAAATCTATCACGCTGATAGTTGCTATGCACCAGCCAATAGGATGGCCAGTTGCTTAGTTACTATCAGAGTGATGAAGTTATCGCCTTTATAAGAGTTTGGTGGAACCCGAGGTTAGCCAAATATCAGTTGAAGTGTGGTTGGCACCCAATCAGGTTGCCAGGTTTTCGAGCGAGTTTGAAAACGCGCTTCGACTCCGTTTTGAGTGGTAAGCAAGCCAACCCAACAAGTGCAGTTACCGATCAATTGAATATAACAAATTACTTTCACTGCAAATTTTCTGTGGCTGTGGCAGAGCTGTGGCCATGAGGGGTTTTGGGGGGTCGCGGCGCGCCACCACAACTTCGAAAAAGTTGGAGAAAGTTGGGGAAAGTTGGGAAAGTTGGAAAGAGCTGGGAGAAGTTGGAAAAATATGGGATAAGTCGGAAAAAGCGAGAGAAGTTGGGAAAGTTGAAAAAGGTTCGAAAATATGGCAAAAGTTGACTGAAATAGCAAAACTAGGTGTTTCCGTCTTTGCCTTAGACCAAAAGGATTCTCACCTTGACCGAAGATCATCGTAGTACTAGTACAAGAAAGATAGATTTCAACCTCGGAAAAAATATGGACGTCCTAAAAATTTGATATTCTGTTCAGAATTAAGTGCTCTGCAGCATATCCAAAATCGCCAAAAATCGCACCCGGGGGTTTTGAGTTATTGGAGGGAGGGGTAAAAAATTGCAACTTAAAATGGAGGGGATGGATAGTGGGACCGCTTTTCGTTTTGATGTTACAGGGTGAATCATGTATTTTGTCGAAGTTTTTGATGAGCTATATCTTCCGAATGGCTTATTGGATTGGACTGAAATTTGATAGGTATGATGTCCTAATGATACCCACAAGGTCAACTGAATTAGTATGGACGATGAACGGAGCATGTCATTGCTGTCAGTTATCAGTGTTGTCAGTAAGTTACTTAGATACCTAATAGAAAAAATAATCAGAGTGTTCGCATCATCCCACCGACGGACGGCGACGTGGGACTTGTGACTTGTGTTATGCGAACACTTCGACCTTCGACCTTTTCTTGAGACCTGCCGTTCTGTCGATCTTTTTCGGCATTTGAATTTTTTCTCGACTAAAACCCCTTGATGACTTATTCCCAAGCTTATTCTAATAG
This sequence comes from Anaspis maculata, assembly GCA_949128115.1. Lineage (NCBI taxonomy): Eukaryota > Metazoa > Arthropoda > Insecta > Coleoptera > Scraptiidae > Anaspis > Anaspis maculata. The sequence goes on along the minus strand of OX421966.1, from coordinate 51,313,276 downwards.
ACAGGAGAGACCCCAAGCAGCAAGAATGTAGAAATTTGAACCTCTATAAATCGCCGCTCAATAAGGAAATTTGGTAGGTAGCGAGGTAAGTAGAGAGGCTATACCCAAGCCCTCGCCCGAACCTATACCGACCTACGATAATATTCAAAAGTTTACTCCACTGTCGTAAATACCAGGATAACTGAGCCCGGGAAAATACCGTAATAATCTCTTGAGAGAACAATAATTCGCTGCAATAATTCCATTGTGCCTTTTGTTTGTTGTTGTCAATGAGATTTTTGGTTGCTGGTTGGACACTGACAACTGACAGCAATGACATGCTCCGTTCATCGTCCATACTAATTCAGTTGACCTTGTGGGTATTTTTTCAGTAGCCTGCTTTATGGGTAGGCTGCTAAAGTCGTAGGATGCCAAATGCAGGGGGATTTTGCACGTTGACAGTCTTGACCTTGTGGGTATTTTTTCAGTAGGCTGTTGCGTCGTGAGACGTTTTATCAGTAGGACGATTTTAAAGTAGGATGCTGCATGGTCTCCCCATAAAGTTGTTTAGAAGTTTCAGGGCCGGACTGATTTTTTTTATTTTCAAAGTTTTTGTTAGAAAAGTCATATTTTTCAATGTTTTCTGCAAAACCAGTATCAGATTCAGAAACTACAGAAAAAATGCTACAAGGAACTTCCTTCAATTTCTCCAGCACACCCAAAGTCTTCCCAGAAAAAAATATCTTTTGAGATTTGGGTCGGCTGCGATCTAGTGAAAATCAGTCAAGCACGCATTCTTTCACGGATCTTTGAGATGTTCATCCTCTAATTTAATGCTGTCACGGTTTTTTTCACTTTCCCACATTAGTATCACTTGGTACGGCAAAAAAGACAAAAGTCCAGGACCGGAATCAAGTCTATAGTGAACATTATTTCTAAAGATCCATTTTTCAGTATTTAGTTGGAAATTTACAGCATAAAGTTATGGTGAAGTGACTGAAAAATGCTCTTTTGTCTGCATTTGGAACTTTAGGTCACTCAAGAAACCAGCTAAACAAAGGACACTATCGGGTTTGGGCGGATTTTGGGCTTGGCATGATGTCCGCATTACCACTCCATGATTTTTTGTATACACACTAGTAATATCATCATCTTACACTGGGCAAAATTTGATGAAGTGGTAATGCGGACATCATAGCGAAAAATATTTTTTTTCAACATGATGTATGTCGGACGTTCGGGTAAGTCAAAAAAAAAAGAACTGTTTTATTTTTCTCGTCAAATATTTATTTTTTATCCGATTGCAACAAACTTGGTATCACTGGTTAGCTAAATAAATAGACAACAAAATCCAAACCTCAAGATGAAAGAACTGTCAAGATTCAAGATGGCGGAGGCAAGTGGAATAATACCATGTATTGAACTCGTCTCTTTTTTTTTCAATACCTAGAAACTCTTGCGATGAGAAACCAAATTATGAAGAATTTCGAAAGAATTGCCTTCTCACAAGGCAGAATGAAAGAATAATTTCGAGATAATTATTATTCGAATAATGAATTGATGTTTTTCTCCTTACCGGCTTTGATGCACCATAGAAGTTTCTGCCCTCTATTCTATAATGTGCTTCACAATCGAAAAGTGACATTTCTAGATAACACGGAGGATAACACTATATTACACCAGGCAGCAAAAATAGCTCCCACTTGATGTATGACGAAGACGACTATGGTGGTCATGGGCAAACCCTCCGAGTACATCACGCTTGCAACCGGCAGTACAGCAATGTGTAGAGGAAAATCGACGGAGTGTCGGACATCCTCACCTACGCCGGAGGTTGAAGACAGAAATCAGGTCAACCGTGCGCGTCTCGGTTCCAGTGCTTGGATGGACTTACCATCGAACATCTAAGCACCACATTGTGACTCAGTGAGTACGGCTGGTCTAGGAAAGAATACAGTGGGCCCAATAGCGGGGCCTACGTGCCATGTGGAACAAGGTTTCATTAACCCTCCACCAAATAAATCTTAAATCCAGATTCTATCCGATACCCTTGAGTCCCTAGACACATTATAAAGCTCAATGATCATTAACGATGGACCGTCATTTAACTTGCCTTGCGTTCTTGGTTACATGAGCGAGGAGAAAAATAATGGCGTTTCATTCAGTTCAGTGAAATGGGCTTGGTACGAGAAGGACGAAGCGTGTAGAAGGCCGCTTCAGTCGGGTGATAACTTGACTGTAGCGAAGCTGGCCGCTACCAAGGGTTGGATGGGAGACAAGGCGTTTTTAATCTGATTTGAAGCCGGTCTGAAACTCCTCCTCGGGTGGTCTTAGGCAAACCCCCCGAGTATATATGCTTTCAGCCGGCGGCACGGCGATGTGTAGAGGAAAACCGGCAGCGTGGTCGAGAGGCTGATGAAGTCGGAAACGTACCGGCGCAGGGAGCGTGAATGTATCGGACATCCGCACCTGCGGTTTAGGGGTGGCAGACGGAGTCTAGGCCAACCGTGCGCTTGTCGGCCCCAGTGCTTGGATGGACCGACCATCTCAAACATCCAGGCACCACATTGCGGCTCGGTAAGTCTGTCTGGTCCGAAAGAGGGGTACAATGGGCCGAATAATAAGGCCTACGTGAGGTGAAACTATGTTCCACTAACTCCCCAAATGGAATCCAGATTCAGATAGGCTTGGTACAGCTTGAGGCGAAGGCTAGATTCGTTGAGTTTGTGTGGCCATTTTGAAACGAAAGGGTCCGTGACTACGTTGGATTGACTTCCCTGACGCAAGCACAAAACTTCTACACAATCCACACAACTCCAAAGCACTCTTTTTCCTTAGCACTACACAGATTGTTCCGAATCGACCGTAAAAAACCCAGGACAGTAAGTTGAGGGAAATAATTCAAGAGTGACAGAGCCTGATAGCCTCGTTCCAACTCCCTGAAGTTTCACATACGGTCGGTTGTCCGTCCGGATCCAAATCAACCAAAATCAATGCAATTTGGTTTCTTCGTCAAAGTTTGTGAAAAAGAAAATCAACCTCTTAGCTTAATACTGACTTCGACTCATTTCAGGCCTTTTTGTTGAATCCCCTTATCAAGTATTCGTGAAAAACTTCCAAGGAAAAGTCAGAAATGAGACTCTGTTTTGGTGTTGACCTAGCTCTGTCGACAAGATGCAAGATCCCGCGTTATGTCCCACTCTTTCACAAATCCAGCACGTTCCGTCAGTCTTCCTGGGCGGACGTGACTTATTCTAACCTTTTGCCTTGTCTCGATTGGGCAGATCTCTAGATATTTTGGTTGGATAGCCTGTTTCAGGAGTGGTCACCCAAGTACCGCCGCGCGCCTTCAAGGAGCTTAAATTGGGCTGTCGGATTGAGACGTAGGTATTGTTACGTACGGGTTCGTACTGAACGTAGACGTTCGCGTACGGGTTCAATTATAATTGAGACGATCGTTTCAAAACATACACTGTTTCTTTCTGCGTACTACAATAAATACACTTTAGCAATAATTATTGCGCTTGGGAATATTGCTGGTGCTCTCGCTTCCATCGTTCTCGATCACTTCCAGTTCAATACTACTCCATAGGCAGATTATCGGTGCGTTATATATCTGCGACTATTGATCTCGAATGTTTCATAGGTTCCCCAGCAAATTCCACAGTGACCCGGCATACGATTTCTAGGCGACTTCCGAAAAATCCTATACATTTTACGGCATTACCAACGTGCGGTTAAGCCGGCACCTCCGCCAAAATGGACAGGAGTATCTCAACTCGCTGTTGAAGTCTCCATTCAGTTCCGCGATCCATAGCCTACACGCATGTTCTGGAATGCATTAGAGCTCCGCACTTGTACACTGCGACCTAATGGGAAGAGTCTAGAAAGATCGCGTGTTCTCCAGAATCGCTGCTCGTAACAGTATTATGTTGACGGTGGTTGGACTCTTGTTTCTTCAATTTGTTTTGGATACAGTGGCGGACTTTGAAATCGGAGATCCTCTTCAAATTGAGCAGTGGAATTTGCATTGTTTGACAACGGAATAAAAATGGAAATTAGTTTTTTGATTTTGCAGAGCTGATCCGATTCTAGAGTTACAAATCCTCATTAGATCTTCGACGGAGGGAAAGCTGAAGCAGCTTAGCTAAAAATGGAAGAACTTGTGGCGGGATAAATTATTTGAATCGCGAATACTGCTTCAGTACAATGCTCATGTAAATTCTACACTAGAGAACGCATTGAGTCGATAGGTTGAGGATTGGTTGGTTGAGAAGTTTTTCGTTTGAGAATGGCTTAAGGGAGCAGCGAAGAAACTCAACATAGCCTTCAAGCCTTTACGCACCGCATTATGTCAGTTGCTCATAAGCGAAAGAACAAAGTTTTGTTCAGTTGTTGTGTCAGTTGAAATCTTTTGGTTGAGGAATAAAATGCCTCAACTACAATTGTTCAGTTGTTCACACAGGAGGCGGTAGAAAGTAAATGTCACATCGTTTGTGATTAGGTGATCTAGAGTGCTCGAGGAAGCATGAGTCTGCAAAAATTCGGAAATCGGACTTCTTATTTTTTTTTCGTTGAGGGGCGGCGGCCGGGATCGGCGGCTGGGTGCTGGGCGGTGACAAACAAAAAGTATCCTATCTCGTCCTGTTTCAAGTCAGCTATTCATCAGCGAAAGAATTAGAATCCTATGTTTCATGGTTCAGGAGAAATAGTTGAAAGATTCACTAAAATCATAGAAATCAGGCTGGGCCCAATGGTCGATCAAAATTATCTTCACATAAATCATCTAGAAGACAAGCAATCAGTACAGATATTGGCATGAATATGAGAAATTACACACTCATACATATCACATGATCGATTTCCACCAATCGAGAAAGCAGTGGCAAAATTCGGCAAAAAACTGGTCCCTCGTGGCCCAAAATCCGCCCAAACCCGATAGTGTCCTTTCTCCTTTTGTTGATTTCAAGAACACAAAAAATTATTTCCGAAACTTTTCGCGAACAAAATAAAAAGAAGCAAGAATGATAATTATTCAGAAACGTAATTTTAATGTGTAGAAAACAAACAATATCAATGTTTGTATGTTATGTTTATGTTAATGTTTATCAAATTTCGGAAATAATTTTTTGTATTCTTGAAATCAACAAGAGGAGAAATTTGTTTAGCTGGTTTCTAAAGTGACCTAAAGTTCCAAATGCAGACAAGAGAGAAATTACTTCCGAAATTTGATAAACATTAACATAAACATAACATACAAACATTGATATTGTTCGTTTTCTACACATTAAAATTACGTTTCTGAATAATTATCATTCTTGCTTTTTTTTATTTTGTTCGCGAAAAGTTTCGGAAATAACTTTTCGTATTCTTGAAATCAACAAATGAGAAATTTGTTTAGCTATGGTTTCTAAAGTGACCTAAGTTCCAAATGCAGACAAAAGAGCATTTTTCAGCCACTTCACCATAACTTTGTGCTGTAATTTTCCAACTAAATACTGGAAAATCGGATGTTTAGAAATAATGTTCACTAGACTTGATTTCGGTCCTGGACTTTTGTCTTTTTTGCCGTACCAAGTGATGCTAATGTGGGAAAGTGAAAAAAACCGTGACAGCATTAAATTAGAGGATGAACATCTCAAAGATCCGTGAAAGAATGCGTGCTTGACTGATTTTCACTAGATCGCAGCCGACCCAAATCTCAAAAGATATTTTTTTCTGGGAAGACTTTGGGTGTGCCGAAGAAATTGAAGGATGTTCCTTGTAGCATTTTTTCTGTAGTTTCTGAATCTGATACTGGTTTTGCAAAAAAACATTGAAAAATATGACTTTTCTAACAAAAACTTTGAAAATAAAAAAAATCAGTCCGGCCCTGAAACTTCTGAACAACTTCATGGTGCAATGTATCAGCTATCATTGATTGGGAGATCATACCTATCAAATTTCAGTCCAACCCAATAAGCCATTTGGAAGATATAGCTCATCAAAAACTTCGACAAAATACATGATTCACCCTATAACATCAAAATGAAAAGGGATAGAAAAATTTCAAACCGAGATCCCAGTTCCCCTAGAAAAACTGGACCTACCCTTAAGCTATGTCGGTTTCCTCATGCAAACCCTGTATAGAAGGGAGGTTCTTCTTTCCAATGATGCCATTTCCATTTGCATCTACTTGCGATTTTGGGAAAATGAATTTTCCAAGAAAAGCTGCATTCCTCATTATTCTTGCTATATTTTTAGTTCTTCATGATAGAATCATGAGTCAAAACCGCAAGTAGATGCAAATGGGAATGGCATCATAAGAAAGAAGAATTTTTCTTCTTTATGAAGTGGCTGTCCACTTTGTGTTTCTTTTTGGTTTTCATGTGAGTTTTTTTATTTTTCAAAGTTGTGTTTGAATGCATTGTTGTATTTGTTCAAGTTGCTGTATTTTTTATTAGATAGATAGATAGATAGATAGATAGATAGATCTTTATTTCGTTCCATGTTTACCCCATCAGGTGTGGAACCGTCACAGTATGTACATTGTACAGCAATGCGTAATATAAATAAATATAAATCGCATTCAAATATAAATAAACATCTCAAATAAATAACCACATAAATATATAAATAGATAACAACACAAATATATACAAAAATATAGAAATTTATGGGAAAAAACATTTTAAAATTCATGACTTGATCGACGTCTGCATCATCAATGAACTCCTGCACCGAGTAATAAGCTTTACATGCTAGAAACCCCCCGAGCAAGTGCCGAACCCGAGGTAAGCGCAGCTTTTTGAAGTCGGAAGGAAATTGATTGAAAATTTGTAGTGCTGAATATGGAACATTTTTCTGAAGGTAAGTATATTGCAACTTATCATTGATAATCCAGTGAAACTAGGCAAGCTTATGGACTTTGATGATTACTTTGGGAATAAGTTGAAATAACTCCTCAGTTACCTTCAAAAGAAAAGAAAAAGAAAAATGTTGCAGGGACTGAGATTAAAACCACAACTTTGGAAAAATAAATAAATCACATGAACAACAAAAAGAAACACAAAGTGAACAGCCACTTTATATAGAAGGAAGGTTCTTGTTTCTAATGTTGCCATTCCCATTTGCATCCACTTGCGGTCTTGGGAAAAATGAATTTTTCAAGAAAAGTTGCATTACTCATTATTCTTGCTACATTTTTCTAATTCCTCATGATAATCAAGTGAACTTCAAGGAGTGCATCAGTTATGATGAGTACTTTGAGAATAAATAACAATACCTCCAAAAAAATCTTCCAGAAAAAAAAATTATCCGAAGTGGGATTCGAACCTAGACCCCCGAACACCAAGAAATGCCGGGAATTTTGCCACGCTAATCTGAGCTATCGGCCCACTGTGCAGCGGTTCTGTTTTAGCAGCTATTTAAATAAAATAGTGTCAATTTTTCATGGAAAAAACTGAAAATCACGAGGTCTCTGGGTCATTTTTTAGGTCATTGGAAGAAGATCCTCCATGGAATTTTGATAAATTTATGCTGAATTATTAGAAAAAAGTGCATTCTTCAGTATAGGTTTCAAAAAACTGCCACAGGATGTACTCATGTGATGTAGGACGAACATGAAAAACTATTTTGCAGTAGGTAGGAAGCGAACAAATTATGCGGTAGGGCAACACTAATAATGGAGAAAACCTTATAAATTTTGATGCCGCAATGTATTTTGGAATATATTCTATTCAGATTCCTCCTTCAGCTTTAGGAGATGTTGGCATGATGGCGATCTGTGCAGGTGACATCACAAGTTGATAAGAAATTGAAGAATTTCAACCCATCATCTAAATAGGCTGGAGGCATGAAAATCTCCAAAAAGATCCATAATTTAACGTTTAACAAGACAAAAAAAACCGTTCCGAACAATTTTCAGCCATTTCTTCAAACCTATGCTATAGAATGCATTTTTTTCTGATAATTAAACATAAACATCAACATTCCGTGGAAGATCTATTTCCAATGACCTAAGAATTGACCCAGAGACCTCGTAATTTTCTGTTTTTTTTCACGAAAAGGCAACACTTCTCAATTCAAACAGCTGCTAAAACCGAACCGCTGCACTTATGGCTATGGATCGTGGTGAGCAACCTGAGAAATGATCAGGGGTCATAATTGCGGTGTTCAATCACTTGCAATGGCTCGATGGCTGGAAGTAGGTCCTCTAGTTCTGAGGAACCCGATAAAATCAGTGCGTCATGTCTCTTTCAGCAAAAATGGTATGATGGTCCATCCAAGGTGATCTTTTACAATATAGAGTAATGGCATGACACTAGCTTGATGACTATCAGTTATTTTTTCGGTCATCAGCTTGATATTCACTGGCGGCTCCCTCCCAAAAAAAGTTGACTGTCTTATTTAGGAAAATAGTGGGCCTAGAAAATAACCGTAGCTGTTATTCATTCATGACGTCTTTTATAAAGCAAATACCAAATTCCATTCCGATATCTTCAAAAATAAGCGATATAATGAAAATAATGTGTATTTGACAGATCTTAGTTTCTTTTAATTATCTAGAGAACGGTTAATAATGTATCAAAATGGTTTGGTGCACCTCAGCAACCATCAAATTCCGCATCATATGACATGCCCTGCAATACTCTACCTTTGTCCGTTCAAAAGATGCAATTTTTTTAAATTGTTTTCCTTCTTCGCCCTGTATACAGGATCTGAAATCAAATTTCGCTTGCGGCGATGGACAAAATTGTTCAGACAGGTTCTAAGGACATGTGTGCCAAAGGGCATTGCATTACTCAAAAATGCAGCGTATAATACTGTACCGACCCCACTTATAAGATACTGATACCTTTTGAAATACAATTGACGCTTTCTGAAATACAATTGATATTCTCTGAACTACAGCTGGAAAAGATGTAAATGGACTATAGTGCGGCGGTTAACGACCATTTTTCAGGGAAACCTTGCATTTTGTGATAAAAGCATGAAATTTGGCATATACGCTCTACAGACTCTCCTTTACTATTTACGAGGCAGACCCACGATGGAACCGTTGGCTGTGCAGCTGTCAGAATTGTCATTTGCCTACCTTCCAGGGGCAAAAACTGAAGTCGGTTATCGAGCTGATTCAAAAGTGACGTCTATCAATGCAGTAGACCTTCACAGTATAACTTCACCAAAACAGATGTTAATATTACAAAAGGAGGGGGAATGGGAGGGGATAGTTTGAGCCGCGGCACAGATTTTTTTATTTGTTAAATTCGGACCAAATTGATAAGTTTGGTGTCGTTTCTGTCTAAATTACATCCTTTGAATTCAAATTGAATGTTGTATTTGCAGTTTCAAAAAAAATTTAGGCTTTTTTCATTTTGATTTTCATCCTGATTCAAGATATTCGAAGTAGAAATCGTTATTTAGTTCACTTCTTCAAAGCTTCCTGCACATGAAAACCATGTACGAGACCTGATTTTTACTTCGACAAGTTCGTGAGCCTCATTTGTTCCTAAATTCGTGAAAATAATATGCAATCATTTTCATGTAGGAGTGGAAGTGTGCGTGCAAAGGTATCGTGGCGATTCTGACAGCTGCACGGCGGTTCCGTCATGGGTGCACCTCTTATACTGTGAAGGACAGTCCATAGGCCATGTATGCCAAGTTTCAGGCTTTTATCACAAACTGCAAGGCTTTGAACGCACACCTCCATTCGTACATGAAAATTAATAAAGTTATTGGGTATCACATCTACGACTTTAGGAACAAATAAGGCTCACGATCTTGTCAGAGTAAAAATTAGGTCTGGTACATAGTTTTTATGTACAGGAAGCTTTGAAGAAGTGAACTAAATAAGGGTTTCCACTTCGAATGCCCGGAATTGAGATAAAAGTCAAAATGAAAGAAGATTTTTTCTGACATATATTTTTTTTTCAACAAAACAAAATTTCCTTCAAACTGCAATCACAACATTCAATTTGAACTCAGAAGATGTGATTTAGTCGGAAACAACACCAAACTTGTCGATTTGGTCCGAAATTAACAAATAAGAAAATCTGTACCGCGGCTAGAACTATCTCCTCCCATTCCCCCTCCTTTCGTAATATTGACATCTGTTTTGGTGAAGTTACACTGTGAAGGTCTACTGCATTGATAGACGTCACTTTTGAATCAACTTGATAACCGACTTCAGTTTTTGCCCCTGGAAAGTAGGCAAATGCCAATTCTGACAGTTGCACGGCGGTTTCATCGTGGGTGCGCCTCGTAAATAGTAAAGGGCAGTCTGTAGAGCGTATGTGCCAAATTTCATGCTTTTATCACAAAATGCAAGGTGATTCTTACTAACCGCCGCACTACTAGAATTCCTCATTTTTACGTTGTGCATCATGTAACTAATAGTACAGTCGACCGATACATTAAAATAGGGTTTACCTTGCAAAAGGTCGCGGAGATTCGAAAATTTGCAGTCTGGTACAGTTTTGTGTCCCGATTAACACACCAAGTTTTCGAATTCGGCAAGCCGCCGCTTGCTCCTCCACATTGGAAAGATGATGCCGAAGGACCAAAAAAGAACCAATTTTCACCAATTCACTGTTTATCGTTGTCTCACCTGCTGCAATGGAAACCTTTGACTTTGTTGAAACTATTGATGCATTTGCTGCCACGCCAGTCCCATTCTTCGCGGTTAAAGACAAATAATTCCTTCAGAAAACATCTAGTTTTTCTTGATTATGGAAGGACTTTTTTCTCACGCGGGAATATGACCATCTGACCTAACTCAAGTGAATTTCGATCAGCTTCTTTCTTCTTGCGCTAGTTCTGGTCTCATAATTTTCATAACATCATTTGTTAACAAGGTGCACTGCAAGAAATGTTAAATTGCCAACACCAAATTCAACAGTCATTTTTTCATAATTGCCAATGATCGTGAAGCTCAATTTCAACAGGAATTGATAGCTTGGACTGTTTTCTGTTTATTCAGCATGCGATCGAATCTCGAAATTCACGTGGTAGTACGAAAAAATCAATTTTTTTTTAGCGCGCGTTAATCTGCAGTACCGCATCTAAACACCTGAAGATGGTCGTAACCAACACAACATAAATTTGAAGAATAAGTAACCTGAACTGGTTCTTCTGTCACTCATTGTTTTGAGTTTCTTAGTGTTGGTTACGACTATTTTCAGGTGTTCAGATGCAGCTTTGCAGATTTACGCGCACTCTGAAAAGAATTAATTTTTTGGTATTCCCACGAGCATTTGCGGATTCGGTCCATGCTGTATGAGCAGAAAACAGTCCAAGGTATCATTTCTTGTGGAATTTGAAATCCCCGATCGATGGCAATAATCAAAAAATGACTGTTGATTTGGTGTTGGCAATTTTACACTTCTTGCATACACCTTGTCAACAAATGCTGTTGAGAAAATTATGAGACCAGGACGAGCTCAAGAAGGAAGAAGCTGATCGAAATCAACCTGAGTTACGTGAGTTTGTGATATTTCCGCATGAGAAAAAAATCTTTCCAAAATCAAGAAAAACTAGACGTTTGCCAAAGGAATTATTTATTTTCAACCGCGAAGAATCGCACTGGCGTGGCAGTAAATGCTATGAAGGGCTTCACTACAGTCATGTGGTTCCATTGCGGTAAGTCAGACGGCGATGCACAATAGTTTAGTGAAAAGTGGCTCTTTTTGGTTCCTTCGGCACCAACTTTTCGATGTGGAGGACCGAGCGGCGGCTTACCGAATTCGAAAACTCAGTATGTTAATCAGGACACAAAACTGTACCAGACGGCAAATTTTCGACTCTCCGCGACCTTTTGCAAGGTAGAACCTACCCATTGCCTGGACTATAATCACGTTTCAGGAATTGTTGCGCAAGGATCTAGCATACCCGTATTCCCTGATATACCCGTTAGTGAACATGATACCGTCGCTGGCGGCAGGCAGACTTGCGGAAATGTGGAATGCTAAATGGATATTATTCACTGTGAACCTGTTCACCACAGCAGGTATGTTCATGGTACCGCTGGCAGCTGAAACCCTTCAAAGCGCCGCTTTTATGCATGCCATCTTCTTCGTCAAGCACTTTTTTGAGGGATGCACCTTACCGGTTACGCATGTGTTGCTGTCGAGATGGGCGCCGCCCAACGAAAGATTCCCGATGGGATCGTTGGTGTATTGTGGAATTCCCCTCGGTGGAGCCGTAAGTTTTTTTTTGTTCCTGATTAGTGGACACTAACGCACAAAATTGAGGGAACAAATTTTTGGAGCTCTCTCACCGACGAACCGTTTGGCAGATTCCATCGAAATTTTCAGGGAGCAAACAGGACGGGTGGTGCTCTTAAAGTCTTCAAAATTGTAAATTTGTGGGCCTCTGCACTATAGAGTAGCATGGCTTAGAATTCACCGTTTGCGAGATTTTTAGTTGAATTCAGCAAGATTTTCAGTTGCATTCTTGAGATGACCCTATTTGATTATAGCCACCATAAATTCCAACACTCCTCGATAGGTTTGAATGATTGATCGATCCAAACTCCTTGTAGCCCTTTTTACCGAAATTAGGCCGATATCGCCATTTACTGAAGAGAAGAGGCCGTTCTTTGTTCAAAAGCTCATAAAAAATGCCACAAGATGATTCAAAGATGGTTCCAGTTTAGGGCAAGTGGATTTTCTTACCATGAGTAAAGTCGCCTGGCTGTGAAGTGTTCTGATGTCCTTCGATTTGTTCAAGTGATCAGGTGGAACATAGCAGTTTTCTGAATGAATAAGCTTGAGTCTTATGGAAAGAGATGTGTGGTGTGCGAGGGGGTAATCACTTGTGCAATATTTGGGACAAGGTGTGTGCAATAGTGTGCAATACTGTGCAATACTGTGCAATACTGTGCAATACTGTGCAATACTGTGCAATATCGTGCAATAGTGTGCAATATTGTGCAATATCGTGCAATAGTGTGCAATATCGTGCAATAGTGTGCAATATCGTGCAATGGTGTGCAATAGTGTGCAATATTGTGCAATAGTGTGCAATATCGTGCAATATGTGTACTGACGTATAATATGTGATAAGCATGGAACTCGCATAGAACGCGTGTAATATGAGAAATAAGCATGAAATATGTGTGTAATAAGTGTAATACCGTCTAATATATGAGAAGTAACATCTAATATCTGAAGTGAGTGCAAATTATGCGTGAAATTGGTGGAAGGTTACCCAACCAATTGTCACTCCCACGACATATGAACACTTAGGGAAAGGTGGTCTTCTCAGTGAATCTGGTTAAGAATTCACATAAGTACTTCTATACTCAGATCAAAAGCTCGCTCAAAAGTATAGACAACGTTTATGTATAAGTTTCGCCATATACAGGGATTGGGGGGGGGGGGGGGGGAATATTGACCTTGGTCGTTTCTTGCGATCTCCCATTGGGGCTTTGTCCGGGCTTTGCTCTTACAATAATATAATATAAAATATTATATTATAATTTGGATAATGAGAAACTATCATTTCAATGTTTTTTACCCACAGAAATTGAATCTGCCCCTCATACGTCCACATTATTCAAAAATTCCAAATTTGACAGTGTACATTTTTTCCGATTTTTCCAAAATCATTTTTTGGCACTCAGCCAAACTTCATTATAGATCCGTCTGGTCACGTATCTCTTCGTCTATCTCCTAAACGGATGTTTTTGACTTTTAAAATTGTTACTTGAAAACAAATGTTTTGATTTTGTTTTTTTCTGCACAAAAAAAGAAGAAAACATAAATACGCAAATATTGCGCCTTTTAGATGTATCGCATTTTTAATAAAACAAAGCTCTTCGCCTACAACACTAGACGATCAGACCAAAACTGCACAGACGCATGTTTCGCCCCTACTCTACTGGGGGCTCATGTATTGGTGCGCAGGCATCCAATCCGGATGCCCGGCGCTTTGGTAGTCAGATCCTTGTAATGCACACAGTGGGGGACTCATAATATGTAAGTCTCTCAAGCAGCGCCATCTATCAAAGGCATTCCGCGATGCTATATTCCAAAAGCACCAGGAATCTTTGGCATCAGGCAGGCAAGGAATATAATACAAAATTCCACGTCAAGCCAAACCGTCGCAGCCTCCTAGGGCCAAAGTGGACCCATTTGCGTGTTTATGTTCTCTAACATTGCTCAACTCGGCTCGAGTATACCTATGTATGTTGCATTTACATTGTACACTTTACCATCGATGCTCCTGGCGACGGTTTGGCTTCGCGTGAAATTTCGTATCATATTCGTTGCCTGTCTGATGCTTTTGGAATATAGCATCGCGGAATGCCTTTGATAGATGGCGCCGCTTGAGAGGCTTACATATCAGAGGAGCCCCCACTGTGTACATTACAAGGATCTCTGACTGCCACAGCACCGGATAGTCGAACTGGATGCTTACGCACTGGTGAGCTCCCAATAGGGGCGAAACACGTGTCTGTGCAGTTGTGGTCTGATCGTCTGATGATGTATTAGCCGGAGAGCATTGTTTTGTTAAAAAAAGAGCTCGGGAGGCTTTTCAAATGATGTATCACTCGACCCCTATTTACTTTTCCTCCATTAAATTGGACATCAGAGTATTTAGGAGAGAAAGGGAGTTTTTGAAAATTTTGAAAATATTTTTTTGGAAAGATAATTCAATTCTCTTCAAATTTGATATATCACAAAGTAAATAGCTCGGTAAATAGGTAGTGTCCCCAAGTGGGGTGGGAGGGAGCGAAAGGGGTGAATTTGGGTGGCACTTTTTTCACCAAAAATGTTTTCCTTTGATGCTGTGCAGGATGACGTTGACACCATTGAAGAGAATTGAGAAGTCAAGGATATCAAATTGGACATTCAGAGAATTTTAGAAAAAAAGGGGGTGGGGTAAAAAACTTTGAAATATTTTTCCAGAAAGAGATTTAAATTTTTGATAATTTGATGTATCGGTATCGCAAAGTAGGTAGTGTCATTTGAAATTCCGAAGTTGGTGTGGGTGTGGGTGAAGATAGAAAAATTTCGCCTGGCAAAAAATTTGTTCAGGGTGGCTTGTTTCCATTGAAACACCTGTATGCAGGGCGTTACACACTTTCTGTTGATATTTCAGGAGATGCGGTAGAGCATTAACAACTTCAGTTTTTTTTTATTCGGCATTTTACACAGCATTTCAATCAATAACAAGTGCTTAGTGTTTTCTCATTGAATCGTTTTAACCCAAAAATAATTGTCAATGTCGAAGGATTTTCACCAAGATAATATCGGGTCTACTTTTCGAGTGATTGATAGTTTGTTTGAGAAATTTGAAACATTTAACTCGAATGAACCACAGAACAGGAGTAAAATTTTGCTGATTGTCGCCCAAATAGATTACTAGTAGAAATGGTACCTAATTGTAATGTATCATTATATAGTTGAATATGTATAGATGCTATGAAGTGTCTCTTCTCTTCTCACTTGCTAGTATGCAATAATTGATAGCCTTAATTAACGGTATTCTGTGAAAAAAATGAGAAAAAGATATGTTTCTCAAGTTAAATGGATGAATGAACCATTGACGTACATCGCTTGCTGAATTGTCAGTGCATGTTATCGAGTGTATCGCTGTTCACGTTAACGAGTAGTAATGTTCACATATCCTACTGTTCACGTCGAGGTTCACGTTATCGAGCTTCTACTGTATTTATGTTTTCCTGTCTTTCTTTTGGCGATAATATTTATTTTTCGATGCTCTCTACCATCTCCTGAAATATTGACAAAAAAGTGAAACACCCTGTATAGTACACGTTTGTTTTCATGTATCACTCACTTAATGCGAGTTCACCCGAATGAAAATTTGTTACTGAGCCCGTGAGGGCATATTCCTCGACATATTCTCCTATTTTATTTTTCTTTTCCATACACACATCGATCTTTGCTTTAATATGCTTGATTTCAATTTTGAGCAAAATAGCTAAATACATAATGGGTGGCCAAACTTCAGGCCAAGTTTGATTCCATATGTGTCCGGGAAATAAGACAGTTTCTAATTTGTTTCAAGTTGGTAGATATTTAATGAGATGTTGTTTCAGCCGTAAAGTCACTTTTAAAGTTCTTGAAGCAATCTAGCCCTTCACGCGATTGTAGGTACCGATTGTACCTCGAATGTACCCACCTACCTACCTAGCTACCTACAATACCATGTGTAATAGTAAGTTTATAATTTGTGTAATCAATAAGAATGCGTGTTATATGTGCAAAGTGTGTAATAGTGTGCAATATCGTGCAATAGTATGCAATAGTGTGTAATATGTGCAATATTTGTAATAGTGTGCAATATCGTGCAATAGTGTGCAATAGTGTGCAATATCGTGCAATAGTGTGCAATATCGTGCAATAGTGTGCAATAGTGTGCAATAGTGTGCAATAGTGTGCAATAGTGTGCAATAGTGTGCAATATCGTGCAATAGTGTGCAATATTGCACAGTTGGGACACCCCTTTCGCGAGTGATTACCCCCTCGGTGGTGTGCGTCTCAAACTGTTTGAAACATATCTAAAGAATAGAAGGCAGGTGGTAGTGGTAGAATATAACGGGCGTGGTGGGAAGATTGAACATAAAATCAGATGAAAATTAGAAAAGGTGTGCTGTATAATTCATTCCAAGCTTAAAAAAACCACAGCTTGCCATGAAAAATTCGAACTTTGTTGGTGTCCCTTATTGTTGATATTCAATGTCGTCTTGATACAAGGGAGGTTACGTTCAAATTTGTGTTCGTAGGACATGAAACCTTCACGTCTTGGACTACGCTGTGTTGTCAAATTGTCATTCTAGGGATGCGTCGCCGGCAGGTCGCAGGTTTGCTCACTCACCTCGGCCGCTTTCTCACGGCCAGGATCACAGATCATGATCCTGGAACAGAGAGTGGATTAATATACCTAGCTCAGGTCGCGGGATCACTTGCGACGAAATCACACCCTGCCGCTAGACCTGTGTCCTCCTCGGTCATTTTTTGAACTGTATGTTCTTCCTGATGCAGCTCTCAGCACTTCTCACTATCAAAATAACTTGACTTAACTTGCCTAACGGCGTTTTCAAGACAAAACAGAATAAGATGTGTCAGTGTCAAAATCTGACCTAACAATTGAATTTAAACGGCAATCCATCAGACCAAACATCACTTTGACAAATTTGAATAACCTTTTCAATCTATCAACTTATCAGATTATCCAACTTGGAAAAAAAATATCACAGGCCACTGTGGTTTTTTTAAGCTTGGAATGGATAATACTAAGTATATGATTGATTGTTTTTTGCGTTTCACCAGTAAGATAGTGCGACCTTTACCTGCTCCTGTGAATTTCCGTTTTCATGAGTCAATAAAAAGTGTTGTTGCATAAGTTCTGACTCATCTGGATCGCTTTTTCTTCAGGAACGCAATGGTGTAATTGCCGTCAGGAATTGGATCCTCCATATGCCACAAATCGTGATTTATTGTACTCCGTATGCTATTTCCTGAAATTAACAAACGCACTTATCTTATCGAAGTTTCTTGCTCCCTCATCGAATATAACAACAAAGGTGAAGCAAAATATTCTTGAAATCAGCGAGTGAGTTTTCATCATCTTGAAGAAAATTGCTGCACCCACCATGCTACTGTGAACATCATTGAAGCTATGATAAATTAAATTGTGAGTAATGGAGCCAGTCACCATAGAGAACATACAGAAGCTTCTTGATAGTGCCCTAAAAATCCAAACTGAATCAATCAAGGAAGACATCAGGACCAACATTAGAAGTACAGACGGCAAAGTGAAAAAGATAGACATACAGTTACAAAAACTTAGACACAGGTGTATATTTTTGGAACGGAAAACGAGAAAAAACAACATAATACTGTTCGGCTTGAAGACGACGGAGACGGATCTTGTTTCGCAAACTATCGGCAAACTGAACGAAATCTTGGGATTGCACATCACAATAAACGACATTAATAACGTGTACAAAATTGGGAAAAGTGCAAACCCTCCAGTGGTTGTTGAATTCAGTTCATACCTAAAGAAACAAGAAGTATTTCAAGACAGAAAGAAACTAACAGCATTGAAGGGTACTGGATTAGCTGTATCAAACGATCTGTGCGAAGAAGACAGGAACAATCAAAAACTTTTGCGAAAGCACCTGAAACGAGCCAAAGAAAACAACATACCGGCAAAAATCAAAGGATCCAAAATCCAAATTAATGAAAAATGGTACGCTGCGGAAGATCTGGAGGGTTCGGAATCTGAAGCAGACGATAATACATCTGAAAACAGCTCGGATGAAGAAGTTGCTGATAAAGAAGTAGAAGGAAAGAATGGAAATAAGAACAAGCATGAAGAAAGAACTAAACCAGAAGTTCCTACGCAGGGAATTCTAGGAACAGAGAAGGGGGACGAAGAAAAGAAAAGAAAATTATACGACTCGCCTAGCCCCGAGAAGACCAGAACGAGAAGACACAAGAAGAAGAAACATTAAAGCAAACATAATTATTACTAAAGGACGAAAGCGAAATATAGGGAAGTTTTGAGAGGGCGCCAAGCGAAATGAATGAGTACGTAAAGGATTTTGAAATTAAAACAGTCAGAACAAACATTGCAGAAGACATAAAAGCATGTAAACAAATTCTTGTTAAAGACAGAATATTTGATTTCAAAATTTTCCATACTAACATTAGAAGTATAAACAAAAACTTCGACGAATTTTCAATATTTCTAGACGAATTCCAGGAAGATATTGATTGTATTGTGTTATCAGAGACTTGGAAACAGCAGTCTACTGATTTATTCAAAATAAAGGGTTATAATTTATTGTATAATGGCGGTAACATTAATCAAAATGATGGCTTGATTGTGTATGTGGAAGATTCATTAAATTACAGGCATGAAATAATAGACATAGGTACAGTGAAGGTACTACAGGTAAACATAAGTTATCATGGCAAAAAAATTTTAGTTACAGGTATTTATAGACCACCGTCTACATGTGCAGGAACTTTCAATTTGGAGTTGGCCAATTACCTTAATAATTGCCCAAGGGATGGTGAGTTGCATATTGTGGTCGGTGACATTAATATTAATATATTGAGTTGTGAGGAGGTTAGTGATGATTACTTGAACATATTACATGAGGAAGGGTTTGTTTCTACAATAAATGAACGAACCAGAATACATAATACTAGTAGCACATGTATAGATCATTTATTTGTGAGAGGTAAGCCTTCATATGGATATGAGTGTGTACCGGTGATTCTGGAAACAGACATTACCGACCATTTCTCCTTAATGGTTCAATTCATATTGTCTGGAACAAAGCAAACAAGGAAAAATGTAAATCGAGTAACAAAACCGTATTTGGAGATCGGGTCGGTGATTCGACAACTGGATTTAGAAAACTGGGATGACATATACCATGAAAATAACCTGAACACAGCTATTGACATATTTGTAGATAAAATAAAAACTTGTATCGGCAATAACACGAGAATCGTAAAAATTAAAAATTGTGATGTCAAAAAAACACCTTGGATCACGAAAGGGCTAATAAAATCTATTCAATATAAGAACAAACTTCACCAAAAAGCAAGAAAAACTCCTACTGAAGGAAATATAGAGACATTCAAGAAATACAGAAATACATTAAACTCATTAATTAAAATCAGAAAGAAAGAATATTATCAAAAACAAATTTCACAGAACAAAAGCAGCTCAAAGAAATTATGGTACTGTGTTAGGGAAATGTGTGCAGAATCAAATCAAAATGTCATTCATGAAATTAAAACACATGACGGAAAATTAACGACCGACACTAAAACAATTGCAAACGCTTTCGTTGATTTCTTTACTAATATAGGGGAAAATTTATCGGCTAATATACAAAAGTGTAAATCTAAAATTAAATTAGAAACGACTACAACCTCAAATTGTTGTGGTAAGGCCCTTTAGGCTGGTGCACGAATAACGGACAAGTGTTCTGTTTCATAGGTTTATTCTAATTGTCCGTTCCTAGTCTACGTTACAGCTTAAATAGGCATAGGTAATAATGACCGTCGAAGAATGTGCTGACACAAACTTGCGCTTCCACGCGACTATTAATAAGTAGGTCACTACACCTCCCCTTTTGGGAGTATGATGCATATCTGTCAGGGAATGCGTCATTCTAACCATTTAAAAACTAAAAAATTCAATTAAAAAAAAAAAAAACAAATATTACATCATAATGGTATTTCAAAATAAATCAACCAAATGATAGAATACCTAATAAATTTGAATCTGAAATCTTCGAATACCAAATCAAACTACAAAAATTACAAACATGGGAAATAGATCAAAATTTTGGGTTGTTGTACTCAATTTCATTCAAAACATTCAATTGCACTGCGCGCGCATACAGCACAATTAAACCTTTTTTCTGAAATTTGAATTTTTCAAAAACCAAAATTTTTTATAACCAACTAAACATACTTATAGACAGTAGGTACAAAATTCACGAAAAATACACAAATACACACAATAAAATAATGTTGATAAAGGGATCCATAGTACTCAAAATGGAGTTGTATAATATAAAGTTGTAGTAAATCAGTCTTCTCCACTTGTTTTTTATATCATTTACTCGAGTTTCGGCTAATTAAATATATAAAGCCATTTTCAAAAATAATGTGACATAGCATAGAACTTTATGTCTAAGTAATGATGTAACAATGAAGAATAGACGTAACAGGTAAAACAACAAAAGAAAATGAAGGAGAGGATTATAAAATTGGGAGTAGAGCTGGTATAATGTAGATGTTGTCAAAATCGGTTTGTTCGTTGAGGAGGCTATCTGGGTCAAGATTGTATTGTTTTTTTATTTGCAAAATTTCAGAAAATTCAATTAGGTGTCTGTTGTCAAGTTTTTGGATTGGTTTCAAACAATTAAAAGCAAAATCATGGCCCTCGGCAACTACATGTCTTGTAAAGTTTGATTTTATATCGAACGCAGGTAGTTCCCTGCGGTGCTCATTTAGTCTAATTTTGAAAGATCTTATTGTGCGACCTATGTATATTTTGCCGCAGGAACAAGTTAATTTGTAGACTCCACTAGAATTTAGAGGGTCAATGGGGTCTTTGGTTTTTACTAAATGGGAGCTTAAAGTGAAAGGTGTTTTGAAACTAATATTGATGTTAAATTGTTTAAAGAAACGTGAAATTGAAGTGGAGATGTTGCCAAAATAAGATAAAGAAAAATAATTCTTTTGAGTTTTTTCTTGAGTCAAGCTGAAATTGTTTTTTATTTGATGTTTTAAGAGCTTTTTCTTGTAAAAAGATTCGAAGACTGCTTCGGGAAATGCATTGTTGGATGCAATTTGTCTTATGATATTGAGTTCAGCTGAAAAATCCTCAGGTGTGAGGGGAGTGTTGAAAAGCCGATGAATGTAAGTACTGAGTGCTGAAAACTTATGAGTTTGATGGTGGCATGAATCGAAAGGAATTATGGTGTCTGTATATGTCGGTTTTCTGTGAATTTTGAAAACGTGTTTTGAATTAACTATAGAGATGTTTAGATCCAAAAAAGAAATGTTGTTATTGTTGCTTGTTTCAAAGGTAAAAGTGATATTATTATGTAATGAATTGAGAAATGAGAGGAAATCTGTTAGGTCTGACTGGTTACCTTGAAATAAACAAATGATGTCGTCTACGTATCTGTACCAGTAGATGATATGATTTTTGAAAAGGTTACTGGTAGAAATGAGAGTTTTCTCTAGCCATGTCATGAAGATCTCAGCTAATAATGGTGAGAGTGGTGAACCCATACTCAAACCCGAGGTTTGTAAATATATTTTATTGTTAAATTTGAAATAGTTTTGTTTTGTACAGGTATGTAGCATATTGAATAGATTTCTGGTGTTTACATCATTTAAGCTGGAATTGAAGAGAATATCTTTGACTAGCTGTAAAGTATCGTCGACAGGTACAGATGGGAACAAGTTGACTACATCAAAAGAAACAAGAAAACTGTTGTTGGGGACTTTTATTGGACTTAGGTTTGAAATAAGGTTTGAAGAATTTTTGATTGAATAAGGTGATGATAACTCCAGGTTAGATGTTAAAATCTGATTGATGGTTTTGGATAAAAGATATGTGGGTGAATTCAATAGAGAAACTATAGGTCTGATGGGTATATCTTTTTTGTGAATTTTAGGTAGGGAATATAGCCGAGGAACTCTTGGATTGGAATAAACAAGAGAGTTCTTGTTGATGTTGAAAAAAGACAAGGTGTTGGATGAATTTTTCAAACATTCTTTCAAATTTCTTTGGTATTAATTAGTGGGGTCTTTAGTGAGGACTTCAAAAGAAGGTGTGTTGAGGAATGTTTCAGTTTTTTTTTTTTTTTTTTCAATTTCAAGGTAACCAGTCAGACCTAACAGATTTCCTCTCATTTCTCAATTCATTACATAATAATATCACTTTTACCTTTGAAACAAGCAACAATAACAACATTTCTTTTTTGGATCTAAACATCTCTATAGTTAATTCAAAACACGTTTTCAAAATTCACAGAAAACCGACATATACAGACACCATAATTCCTTTCGATTCATGCCACCATCAAACTCATAAGTTTTCAGCACTCAGTACTTACATTCATCGGCTTTTCAACACTCCCCTCACACCTGAGGATTTTTCAGCTGAACTCAATATCATAAGACAAATTGCATCCAACAATGCATTTCCCGAAGCAGTCTTCGAATCTTTTTACAAGAAAAAGCTCTTAAAACATCAAATAAAAAACAATTTCAGCTTGACTCAAGAAAAAACTCAAAAGAATTATTTTTCTTTATCTTATTTTGGCAACATCTCCACTTCAATTTCACGTTTCTTTAAACAATTTAACATCAATATTAGTTTCAAAACACCTTTCACTTTAAGCTCCCATTTAGTAAAAACCAAAGACCCCATTGACCCTCTAAATTCTAGTGGAGTCTACAAATTAACTTGTTCCTGCGGCAAAATATACATAGGTCGCACAATAAGATCTTTCAAAATTAGACTAAATGAGCACCGCAGGGAACTACCTGCGTTCGATATAAAATCAAACTTTACAAGACATGTAGTTGCCGAGGGCCATGATTTTGCTTTTAATTGTTTGAAACCAATCCAAAAACTTGACAACAGACACCTAATTGAATTTTCTGAAATTTTGCAAATAAAAAAACAATACAATCTTGACCCAGATAGCCTCCTCAACGAACAAACCGATTTTGACAACATCTACATTATACCAGCTCTACTCCCAATTTTATAATCCTCTCCTTCATTTTCTTTTGTTGTTTTACCTGTTACGTCTATTCTTCATTGTTACATCATTACTTAGACATAAAGTTCTATGCTATGTCACATTATTTTTGAAAATGGCTTTATATATTTAATTAGCCGAAACTCGAGTAAATGATATAAAAAACAAGTGGAGAAGACTGATTTACTACAACTTTAAAATAAAATAATGAAAATCAGGCAGACAATTATTTACAGCTTGACACACAAAAAATTATATGAATCTCCGAATAGCAATGTTCGTGGTTAAAATACCTTTATTAATTGGTACTGGAGATGATACAATAGTGAAAATGTTGATTTTTATTTACTTATATGAATGGGAAAAGTGTTTTCACCATCTTGTAATGCACTATTCGGGTCATCCAGTTCGATCTCTTTATATGGTTCATTTTGCACAGCATCGAGTTTTTGTCTTTTTTCACTTTTCGCGTGTACAAAATTTCCAGTTTCTAACTGAATGGGATTTGCTCTAGAGTCGAGAGTTGACTTCCTATGCTCATTGTCTGTGATTGACAATTCGTGAGCTCTCTTTCGCGGAAATTTAAAACAATATTTTAACTCATTTGCAACATTTTCCATGTCATTGATCGGTTTCTTCAGTTTGCATAAGTCACAACTCTTTATGAAATTCACTACATCTTTTTTCATTTTCCTCCACTTGTAATACAATTTTAATTTCGACAACATTCTCTTGGAGCCCGCATGACCTCCAAGTAGTGGATCCTTATGAAATGTTTCTAAAATTTCTTTTCTGTCGTTTTCGTCGGATAGTGTGATAATAGGGGTACAAATCGCGATTTTTACATGTGTGAGTACTTTACTTGCTATCCTTTTGAATGCGTTAATACCCACCAGATTCCATAGCTCATCTTCATACTGAAGTTTCAACATATCAAGTCTATTCTCACCGGCTATTGTATTTAACCTGGTTAGCAGATGCTCTAAAGCACTGTTAACACTGGCGAGTCCTTTCTCATCACTTGAATAATAATAGTTTTTATCACCGGGAACGACCCTGGATAACAATTCTTTAGGTTTGTTATCACGAATGACTTTATTATCAACTCTAGTAGCACTCTGCAAATTGAAGTCTTGTATTGCAAAACTAATCCGATTTTTGGAAACTTTGAACTTGAGCCGTGGTAAATCGAAAGTTTCTTTATTACTTGTTACTTTGAAAACGGTAACATTTCCGTTCAAAACGTTAGTTTCTTTTTGGTCAGAATTTTGAAAAATGTTTTCTTGTTTACTCTGGGCTGGGGTGTTTACTCTTGCTATATTCACGTTCAAAATATTTTGCGGACGCGTGTCTTTGTTTCCTGTTCTAAACGATCGAACGTTAAATTCTGAAACCGATTGACTCGACAGTTTTGGTTTCTTGCTTGCAATTATTGCTTCGCGCGTTCTATTCACCATTTTTGCTTCGTTAGGCGGAACTGTAGGCAGACTTTTACGAATTTCAATTGCCTTTTCTGTTGAATCAGATATGACGTTTTCGCTTTTAAGCTTTTTTACAATTTGGCAACGCGATGCGATTTTACGTGTGTATTGCGTTTCTGCAGAAAAATACATTGGAATTTCATGGCATTTATTTCCAAATTTCACAATTATTAACACAGACCTGCCGAAATCCAAAACACACTTATACTTTTGAATAAAATCCGTGCCTAAAATTGCATCGCACGGGATGGGAAAATCGTCATCTACTACGTGAAATTCGTGAAGTATATTGAAATTTTTACCGAAGAGGGTCGCTCTGGTCCGTGACCGGACAATTCGTCCCGCGGACAATTCATAGCGGACAATTCGTCGCGGACAATTCGTCCCGCGGACAATTCGTCCCGCGGACAATTCGTCTCGCGGACAATTCGTCCCGCGGACAATTCGTCTCACGGACAATTCGTCGCAAAATAATGTTTTGCCGTTTGTCTTAACTTTAACAAGTCCCTTTGTCTTTACTCGTTGCTTTTCGAACTTTAGTATGCCCCCTTATTCCTTTTTGCAGTATTTGGAGCCCCACTGCGCACCCTGGTTTCTTTATATCTTTGGAGCTCTGCGTAGTCCCCTTGCATCATTCCGAGAATTTTTGCTAGTACACCAAGCTTTGGGAGCACAGACTGACGGGAGCACCAGTAAGCCCCCTTATACCTCATGAGATATTTGGCCCCTATCGAGCCCCTTATCTTCTCTAGTGTAATTTTTGAGCTCTAATGAGTCCTCTTATGTTTTTCATTGCTTTCAGATTTCCATAAGGCCCCTTTTGCAGTCTTGTGTTATCAAGAGCTTCACTGGGCCCCCTTATTCTATATTCAACGTAACTTGAAGCCCTGCTGAGCCCCCTCGAATTTTCCATGAATTCCGGAGCAGCAAGCAGCGTTATGCCGTCATGGCATGTTGAAGCCCTATCGGGCCCCATTGTGCCTTCAGGTGTAGTTGGAGCCCCGTTGAGCCTCCTTATGTTTTTTCATGACTTTCGGAGTAGGTACCAGTAAGCCCCATTTCGCGTTATTTTGTTATAGAGAGCTTCATGGGACCCCCTTGTCTCTTCAATACCGTTTGAAGTTCTGTTGGGCCCCCTTGCACTTTTCCTATAGGCTTTTGGAGCAGTATAGTAAGTCCCTTGTGCCTTTATGTTATATTCGACCCCTAATCCCTTGTTTCTTCAAATATAATTTGGAGCCCTAATGAGCCCCCTTAAAGCCCCTTGAGCCCCCTTGTGTCACCAATATCATTTGAAGCCCTACTGAGCCCCCTTGCATCTTTCCGTGACTTTCTGATTTTTATTGAGCCCTGCGTCATTTGGAGCCCTAAGGAGCCCCTTTGTGTGTTTTTGTGGCTTGTGCGTTCTTGCATTGCTGGAAGCCCTAGTGTACCTGGGTCCCTTGTGCCTTCATGTGATATACGGAGCCCTATCGGACCCCCTTGTGTCCGCAAGTGTATAGTTTGGCGCCTAGTGAGCCCTCTTGTTTTTTGTCTGGCTATCAGAATTCCAGTAAGCCCCTTGTTGCCTTCTTGTGTTATACGGAACTCCATTGGGCCCCCTTATTTCCTCATCGTCTTTTGAAGCCCTGCTGAGCCCCCTTACATCTTTCCGCGACTTTCGAAGCAGTAGCAAGCACCTTTTGCCTTCAGGTGATATTCGGAGCCCTATCGGGCCCCATTGTGCAAGCAGATAAGCTTGATTATGAAGAGCTCCATTGGGCCCCCTTGTCGTATTTCCGTGGCTTTTGAAGCTCCATCGGGTCCCCTTGTACCCTTATGTGTAGTTTGGAGCCCTAATCAGTCCATTTTTGTTTTTATTGGCTTTCAGTACTATGCAGTGAGCCCCCTTTTGCTTTTTCTCGTTACAAAGAGCCCCTTGTGTCACCAATATCAGATGAAGTTCTACGGAGCTCCCTTGCACTTTCCCGTGATTTCTGGATTTTTCTTAGGCGCCTTCTGCCCTATGTGTCCATTGGAGCCCTAACGAACCCCCTCATGTGTTTTCGTGGCTTTCAGAATTCCAGTAAGCCATCTTGTGCGCTTTTGCATTTCTGGAAGCCCTAGTGTAAGTCCCTTGTGCCTCCATGTGATATACGGAGCCCTATCGGACCCTTTTGTGTCCGCAAGTGTAGTTTGGAGCCCTAGTGAGCCCCCTTGGGTCCATAAGTATAGCTTGGAGCCATAGTGAGCCCCCTTGTGTCCATAAGTATAGCTTGGAGCCCTAGTTAGTGAGCCCCCTTGTATTTTTCCATGACTATCAGAATTCCAGTAAGCCCCCTGTTGCCGTCTTATGTCATTCAGAGCGTCAGTGGGCCCCCTTGTTCCTTCAAACGTCTTTCGAAGCCGTGCTGAGTCCCCTTACATCTTTCCGTGGCTTCCGGAGCAGCAGTAAGCACCTTGTGCCTTCATGTGATATTCAGAGCCCTATCGAGCCCCCTTGTGTCTTCAAGTGTAGTATGGAGCCCTAATGAGCCCCCTTGTGTTTTTTCGTAGCTTCCAGGATTCCAGTGAGCCCCTTTTGCCTTCTGTTGTTATATAAAGCTCCTTGGGCTCCCTTGTGCCTTTATGTGATATGCGGAGCCCTATCGGACCCCCTTGTGCCGGTTAGTGTAGTTTGGAGTCCTAGTGAGCCATTTTTGTTTTTTAATGGCTTCCAGAAACCCAGTCACCCCCCTTTTGCCTTTTTTGATTATACAGAGCTCCATTGGGCCCCCTTGTTGTATTTCCATGGTTTTTGGAGCTCAACCGGGTCCCCTTTGTACCCTTATGTGTAGTTTGGAGCCCCAATCAGTCCACTTGTGTTGGCTTTCAGAGTATCATACAGTGAGCCCCCTTTTGCGTTTTCTTGTTGTGAAGAGCCCCCCAGGCCCCCTTATGTAACCAATATTATATGAAGTTCTACGGAGCCCCCTTGCATTTTCCCGTGATTTCCAAATTCTTGTTAGGCCCCTTGTGCCCTATGTGTCGTTGAGAGCCCTAATGAGCCCCATTATGTGTTTTCATGGCTTTCAGAATTCCAGTAAGCCATCTTGTGCGCTTTTACATTGCTGGAAGCCCTAGTGTAAGTCCCTTGTGTCTTCATGTGATACGGAGCTCTTTTGGGCCCCCTTGTGCCCGCAAGAGTAGTTTGGAGCCCTAGTGAGCCCCCTTGTGTCCATACGTGTAGATTGGAACCCTAGTGAGCCCCCTCGTTTCCATAAGTGTAGCTTGGAGCCCTGGTGAGCCCCCTTATGTTCTTCAATGCGACTATCAGAATTCCAGTGAGCCTCCTGTTGCCTTCTTGTGTCATCCGTAGCTGCCGTGGGCCCCCTTGTTTCTTCAACGTCTTTTGAAGCCCTGCATGCTGAGCCCCCTTACATCTTTCCGTGGCTTTCGAAGCAGTAGTAAGCACCTTGTGTCTCTATGTGATATTCGGAGCCCTCTCGAAGCTCCATAAGGCCCCCTTATGTTTTCAATATCGTTTGAAGCCTTGCTAAGCCCCGTTGCATTTTTTCGTGACGTTCGGATCTCTGTCGGAGCCCCTTGTATTTGCTTATGATTTTTAGATCTTTTTATTGAGCCCCCTTGTGTCTTCATGTGTAATATAACCCCCTTACCTTCCGAAGCCTTCACTTGCGACGAATTGTCCGCGGGACGAATTGTCCGTGAGACGAATTGTCCGCGGGACGAATTGTCCGCGGGACGAACTGTCCGCGGGACGAATTGTCCGCGACGAATTGTCCGCTACGAATTGTCCGCGGGACGAATTGTCCTAGCACCCTCTGGTCGTACCTAGGGTTTCTGAAACCCCTCCTGTGACTCCTCTTATTTCGGCACGATTATCTGGATAAATAATTTGGTTTTTTGTCGATTTTTTCGCGTCTGAATAAGCTCGAATCGGCTCCGCTGTCGATTAGAAAAGTTATTGCTTTGTCGTGCGTTATGTCTGTGTGAAATTTAGCAAAACTTCCCCTAGCCAAATTAAAAGGAAAAATATTTACTGAAGATGGTCTCCAAGACCCTGACCGGTGGCCTGAAGACCGTTTTCGTTTCCCGACTCGAGACGCCTTTCATTGTAAGTGTCTTGTTTCTTTCCGTGATGATTATTATGAAAATTCTCACGGTAATTAGGGAAATTTTCGCGCTGTCGGTTGTATCCTTCATTTTGGAAATAATTGACTTGAACAGCCTCTATATCGGTATTGGCTTCGACTACCTGAGCTATCAAATCCTGAATCGTATCAGGTTTACTCAATTTAAGCAATAATTTTGTAGTCGGTGATGCCGTATTTTTAATAACTGCCTTTTTGACTTCCGAAATCGTATATTTTTCAGCTACGTTAGCGGGGACTCCGTCCGATAAATAAGCTCGATTAAGTTTATGTGCCAAAATTTCTAATTGTGACGTGTATGATTCCATCGATCCATTTCTTGGATGAAGATTCATCAGTCTGGCTTGCACTGAATCCTTGGTCTCTGTTTTTATTACTCTTTTAAGCTTTACAATGATTTCGTCAAGAGATTTCTCATTTGAAATGCAGTTTCTAGCTTTACCGGCTAGTCTTGTTTTTACAAAAGCAATTGCAAGATTTTCGTTGCCAGTCTGATAAATCTTTATAAGTTCAAGAGCATCTATAAACGTTTGGAATTTTTCGGAGTCTCCGCTAAACGTATCTTCTAAACTAGTAGAACATAAGTTCAGAAATTTTACGGCATCTAATTTCGACATTTTGGTAGTTTAGATTTATATTAAATTTTATGAAAAAATATGGAGTGCAAGTGCATCATATAAGAGTTTTTGACTTTTCCTAGGAATGCATGGTTAATTTTGCAAATTTTGTCCGTTAAATCATCTTCAGCTAAACGGAAAATATTCCGCATTTTTGCAAATCCTATTCAATTATATTGGGAAATTTGCACTTACTCATCATTTTTAAATTAGCGCTTTTTATGCGTCGTCGAAAACGGCGACGTCCACAAGATTGTTGCTGTTATAGTTGCTTGCTCGGACCGGAATATTGATGTAGGGCCGGGTGGTTCTTCTCTTCGCGCATCAAAAAGGAGCCTCTACTGGGTTGGATGTTGTCTTCGCGCATCAAAAAGCAGCCTCTACTGGGTGATGCTGATTTCTTCCGTGTAATAAGCAGCGTTTTTGTAAAAATGAGCTGGCATCTCGTTTGACATTGACCTTCGCGGAGGGTTACTTCTGGCGTTTCGCCCTCCTGGATTACTGCCGTTACTATCGCATAACGTCTTCGTGGATTGTTTTCTTTGCAGTCCCATTGTTGATGCTGGATTTACCCTTACACGAATGGTGGAGATGAGTTGTTGACACAGCGTCTACTTGTGCTCGAGGATGGGCTCAAGGAACTCATTTCTTGAAGTAGCCATTTTTTGTCTTCTGCACTTTTAATACTCTTACACTGCAGTACATAGGAAAGATTGCAAATCTTATCTCACGGTCGCCATGTGGTAAGGCCCTTTAGGCTGGTGCACGAATAACGGACAAGTGTTCTGTTTCATAGGTTTATTCTAATTGTCCGTTCCTAGTCTACGTTACAGCTTAAATAGGCATAGGTAATAATGACCGTCGAAGAATGTGCTGACACAAACTTGCGCTTCCACGCGACTATTAATAAGTAGGTCACTACATTGTAACTCCATATTTTTGACACCGACAAATCACGAGGAGGTAATGCAAAAAATCAACGAACTTAAACGACATAAAGCACCAGGTCATGACAATATAGGAACAGAAATTCTGAAAAGAATAGGACATCTTATCGCGAAACCACTCACTCATATCATTAATCAATCATTCGAAACAGGAGTGTTCCCCAAAACCTTTAAAACCACCGTTATAAGGCCAGTCTTCAAGAATGGAGATAAACTGAATGTGAATAACTATAGACCAATTTCTTTGATTACCAACTTTGCCAAGATCCATGAAAAAATACTGAAGGACCGAATGAATAGTTTTTTTAATAGTATAATAATATTCTCTCAGATAAACAGTTCGGATTCAGAACAAATCGATCGACGGAGGATGCAGTCTTATATCTAACAACAAAAATACACAAATCACTTGATACTGGAAAGGCAGCTTTGGCGGTGTTTATAGACCTAGCAAAGGCTTTTGATACGGTTAGTCACGCTCAGTTATTAGGCACAGAGGCGTATCTACGGGGGGGCAAGTGGGGCACGTGCCATGGGCGCACTTTAATCCTTAGGGCGCAAATGAGAGGAAAAAATAGAAATGTGGAAAAATGAAGAAAAAAATTGGAAAAACGAATCAAAGACCCAGTGGCGTAACTAGAAGTGTCCAATGGGGGGGGGGGTCACGACTGAAAAATATGCGAATATGCGAGCAAAACGAATAAAAAAGAGTCGCATTTGAAATTTTTTCATGGAATTCGATGGCCAATGGGGGGGGTTTGACCCCGAACCCCCCCCCCCTAGTTACGCCACTGCAAAGATCAAGTTCTTTGAACTTCATATAATTATATACAGGATGTCTCAAAACTCACGCTCCAGAGAAAATGAAGCAAAACTAGATAGCAGTCAGATGTGTAATACCGAAGAAAAAAATCTACCTCAAATGGTATTCGAGAAAAGACAAAGTTAAGTTAACCAATCACAGACCTTTACATTTGAGGTATGTTATTTCAATTTCAAGTTGCTAGGTTCAAGTATCTAAATCTGGCAGTATCACAGTTACAGTGTGCCAAACATTTATTGCAAAATGACAGGTAGTTGGTATTACTTTCGAAACTTAGCAACTGGGTTAAATTTTGCAAATTTACCTCGAATTGACCCTACGGGATTGGTGGATTCAAAAGACTCATGACTCCTTTATGCAAGCAGCAATACATTTTTTCCTTCCGTTTCCTGGGAACCTATTGTCGTCGGCACCATGTCAGTGTTCTCTGGAGCGCGAGTTTTGAGACACCCTGGATAATGTAGATATTTGAACTATTGGGCGCAATCTTTCGACTTTTTCATCTGATCTAGGTATAACCTATAACAGGGACCCTATTTTCGGAACCAGGGAACAGTTCATCAGGTGATGTTGCCTAGGTGAGAGCCTAGTGACAGCCCTGGTTGCCTAGCAACTTTGCATGTGAACGGATCACACGTGGGGGCCCTATATGTCGTTGGCTCACCTGAATTCTGAAAAACTGCCTGAGGCGCATTTCCCAGGGTTTCTAATTCAGGGGCGCAATTTTCATGTTTTGCCCTAGGCGCAATTTACCCTAGATACGCCACTGATTAGGCATCTTGGATAAAGTGGGATTTAGGGGAAATTCATACAAACTGATGGCAGATTACCTGTCTGGGAGGGATCAGTGCGTTGAGGTGGGTAATAGCAGGAGTGAGGATAGAACTGTAAAATGTGGAATACCCCAAGGAACCGTACTGGGACCTATTTTGTTCAATATTTATGTAAATGACTTGTTTTCTCTTAAGATTCGGGGAGATGTGGTGAGTTTTGCTGATGACACGGCAATCTTTTTTGAAAATGATGACTGGAGAGGTTTGAAATTGCAAGTTTCCAAAGAAATGAGTAAGATCTTTCATTATTTTAGCGACAAACTTTCAACTGTTAACTTCAGCAAGACTCACTTCATACCTTTTTCATCATATAGCTCCACATTGCCACAGTTTGACACGCTGGAGGTATCAGGTTTTGAGGACTGCTGCCTATGTACAAAAGTTTCCATAAAAATGTCGACGAGTATCAAATACCTTGGCATCTACATTGATCTACATATGAGATGGGATAAGCACATACACTTTGTAACAAAAAAGATCAGGTCTATTCTGCATAAATTCAAATATCTTAGACACATATTTGACATTAAACAACTCCGCATGCTTTATCATGGGTTGGTCCAGCCTCATATAATTTACTGCATAACTGCATGGGGGGGTGCAACAAATAAATACCTGAATCAGCTAGAAAAAGTACAAAAAAGAATTTTGAAAATTATATATCAGAAAGAACTTACCTACCCCTCTCAAAATCTCTACGAAGAGACAGATATTTTTGACATCCGACAACAACTCTGCTATTCCATCATTATTAGATATCACACGCACAAATCAGATTCTATCAGTACACATCATTCACACAACACGCGTAATAAAGACCTCAAAAGAATACCTAAAACCAACAAGACTTTGACACAAAGAAGCTATCATTTTCTTGCTCCAAAAATTTACAACCGCTTGCCAACAGATATTACAACCCTAAATTCGATTCACTTGTTCAAAAACAAAGTTAAGAAATGGATCAAAAGCAGAAATCGTTTGGAAATACATAGTTTTGTAGACATCAAAAACATATACTATAATACAGTATGGAATATCACATAAATAACTACCTATTTAAAATCATTGATCTACCACCAATCTTATAATGGAACTAACATCTTCAGCTACACTTTTATATTCTTCTCCTTTAATTTTTTTATATTTTTTTCATTTGGGTTTTTCGATTTGTTTCTCAGTTCTCTTGGGTATCACTGAGGAACCAGTGTCCTTCTGTTTCGCTTTTGTTCTGTTTGTTGGTGGGAAGTCCTTGTTAGAGAGGCAAAAACAAGCTCCGCTTTATGCGACTCTGAAGGGGACGACCTCAGCATTCCATCAGAACATTATTAGAGGTAATTGTTAAGTCTAAAAACCGCGCACAAGTCCTTGACTTAGCGCTTACCCCAATTTATTTACAATTGTGTTAATATTATACCATTTACCAGAGTCATCTATTATGTTAATATCATGTAACATACGTTGTAAATAAATTATTATATATTATTATATTATATATATGTATATGTATTGGAATCCATAGTGCGGCTCGGTGCGTTCGACACCTCGACACCCAGATGGGTAAAAGAGGTTACGATTATATATATATATATATATATGTATTGGAGTGGGGTGATTACTAGGATACATCAATGAGCGCGGAGCGCATCAATCATAGCGACAACCTGTATACCTAACAACTTGTGGGAAACCAGGTTTTTTCAACAACGAAAGAAGATTTCATTTGTCATGTCATTGATGTACTTGATGTGTTATAATTTTTGTGTCAAAGGTTCCGTTTTCCTTCTATTGTGACTCCCAATAATTCTTCTTGTCATTTTATGAATAATACTCACTGAGCTTTTGCTATGATGCTTGTGTATGCAAGGGCCCTGATGTGCTTATTAACATTTTTCTGAAAACCGTGAAAGTCGTATTTCGTGTCAACACCCGCTTCCGCACAACCTAACTTGACCGTTTTCAATATTTGTTCTTGCACATGTGTCATTGCGTTCTACCGTTCGAGCAGGTTGTAGGGTACTTTTGTTGGGGTGTCATGTTAATTGATTTTGCTTTTTTTTTTCAACAATGTAATATATTTTCAATAGACCTGAATAAAGAAGTACATTATATAATTTATAAATAAAAAATTTCGCCAAGGTCTCTTCCTGGCGGTAGAGTTCCTAGGATGGACGCAACATTGCTGCGCTGTAGAGCGACACTCAGCCTCTGGAAGAGGAAGTATGAGGCTCTCCTCTCACTGGTGGCATCGATGATTTTGTGCCCAATTGTGTTTAAAACATTGAGTGTCTCATTTCCCCAAACTCCAGTTGTTTCTTGTCCGACAGGGATAAAAATAAATCGATCCTCGAGGTTTTTGTATTTGTTCTTCTTTCTAGATTCGGCCGAATTAGCAGCATAACCCGGGTTTGTTGAGCTGTGGTGAATATAGGAAGGCGCGAACGTATCAGCACAAGTGTAGTCCCATATCATACATTTTCCTTTCTTCCATGGAATCAACGTCAAGCCGTCAGGTTTCTTTCCGTCATCCCGAGAGCAACCCAAAGGTTCCCTGATCGCCGGGATTTCAGCCGATCGTAAGGCGCGATTTATGATGTCGTTTGCTTCGGCATGTCGTGAGCGGCGACCAGCACTGAACTTGCACGATAGGCCATGAAGTCCCTTAGAATTGATTTGCACTCCGCATGGACAGCGATGGGGGTAACAGATATCGCAGCCCAAGCGAAGTGCAACGGCAATTCTGAAGGATTCATTTATGTCGATAAGTTTCAACTTCAAGGCAATAAACAGTATTTTTATTATTTGGAAGGTGTGTTTCAAGCGGTGTGGATGGGAGGGCATTGAGCCAATCACCGGTGTGTGGTTGGGAACTTGAAAGGAGTCGTGACTGGTCATGTTCAGAAGCCGCGTTATGAATCAACGTCTCTAAATTTTTGCGAAATGTAATTTGTTCCCATTTTGACTGAGACTTGAAATCACATGGAGGTGGCATCAACATGTGGTTGTCATTCCAGAGATTGAACGCCTCCTCCGCCAATAAATCCGCCTGCACCATACCAGATGGAAGTAGGGAGAGCATAAGGTCCAGGCTGCTGTGGTATGATGCGAGGAAACTTGTTAATGCTGACTCAACCGCGTGCCGGATTCCTATTCCGCCCATTTTAATTGGAAGTGATGGTTGAATCCAAGTCTCAGGAGAGAATTCACAATTTAGAATGTTTTCCATAACTGATTTCAAATTTTGATCGTAAAGTCGCAAAGATTCCAATTTTCGCCATGAAGGGGAGCATCTGAGAAAGTAGATAAGGCGTGGGATTGATAATGAAATTTTTAGCAGAAAATAAGCAGAATGTGATGAAATCCAATCTAGTCTTGATGTTAACAGTCCAAGTTGTTCAATTTTTCTTCCGATTACTACCGTGATGGCTTCATTTGTAAGTGGTGCTCCAAGCAGACATGCATGTTCTGATTTCATGATTGTGATTTCAGGAAAAATAATCTTGAAATCATCAAGAATAGTTGGTTGAACTCTTATTATGTTCACCATTGAGGAAAGTGATCTCGCATTTGGATGCATTTAATCGGAGACCTAAATTTTCTGCAGCCACTGATACTTTTCTCAAATCAGTTAGAACCGTTGTTGCGTCATTGGCAATAGTGCAATCGTCCAAATACCAGATCTTAAGCTCCGAGTTCAGAGACTTGACTATTTTATTGACTGTTAAAGAGAACAGGGCCGGACCAAGGGGATCGCCTTGTTGGATTCCACATTGAGACTGAATGATGCGATGATGAAAATGTAAATCAGATGGAAGCCCGTAGGATTGTTGAACGAAAGGGAAGAATTCAGGGAATGATAGCTTAATTTCCTGGAGGATTGAATCTCTTCTAATTTCGTTGAAGGCATTACGAAAGTCTAATTTCAGAAATACTTTTGGTGAAGCATGGTCACTATTGAAATATGTGCGGGCTGCATGAGCGTCAGCCTCGGCACCACCTTTTACACCTACTCCAAGCTGGTGGGAACTCAGTTGTTCGACCAGTGTCTGAGACATTCGAAAAGCAATAATTTTAGCCGTAATCCTTCGCCAAACATTTCCCACTGCTATTGGGCGAATCCCACCATCTTTTTTCTTGAGAGCAGTCAGGGAGCCTCCGAAGAAAAGAGGACGGATTGCTTCAGCAACTTTACCTTCCGAAATGTACGTAGCGAAATTGATGATTTCATTCATAAGTTTTGCACCTGCATCTCCAGTATTTTTGGTGATCAAGTCCTTCAAAATTTGTGGCCTCAATCCATCCAAATCACCAGCTGATCCAGGTGGAAATGAGTTTATGGCTCTTGTCATTTCCTTGTCAGTTATGACAGGAAATACTGAAATTTCAGGAGCCTCGGGATAGAAAGCTGGATAAGGGTGAGAAGGATGTTTCTCAAGAAGACCAGTTATTGTTGTTTTGTCGTCTGGAGCAAGAGTGTCTTCGGAAGTCAAGAGTCTTGAAGCCCCACGACTGTCACCATCAGATAATTTGGCTTCTATGTTCATTCTTCTTCTTGCTTTGTTTGTTCTGAAATGAGTTGATATTACCTGTCAGGGAAGGGGCCAGGTCAGCCATAGCGGAAATGGTTGATTGGTTGCAACTTAGTCGCTTGCGACTCACGTCGTAACTCATGTAACGAGGCACATGTCACCTTTTGTGGGTTAGGCTTTCTTGCTGAGTCCTCGGACACGAGATACGCAAATATCCAACACCACCATTCTGTATTATTTTGTAGTTGTGTTGTAGTGTGTTGTTAAGTGCCCTGTCCACTAAAGTGTCTTCGGTTTTTGTACCTTAAGGGTTTGTGTGAATTTACTAATTTTGCTTGATTTTGCTTGTCAATAATACAAAAAATATCGGTGAGTTTATGTCACTAGTCACAACATATTTGAGAGTTCTCTTCTTCGGGCGATACTCAGGGGTTTCTTTGCCGGGTTCTTCCACTGAGTGCCTCTTTTTCCGAATCCGTTACTCCCCGTTTTCTTTGACTTGACAGTTTGACATATTTTGTTTGTTGTTTTCTCCAATTATTTCTATTGTTTTCGTTTATTTTGTCCATTTTGTCGGTCACATGTTAGGTGTTTAGCAAAATGAACCATAAAAGAATGATTTTGCACTAGTTTTGCTTTGTGTAAATGTAACTTTCTGTGCAATAAGCGTGTTTCATTGAACTCCACCTTCTTTCCCCTCGGGTCTTCTCCCTCATGAACAATGACGGGCACAACGAAGGGTTAAGACCTTCACAGGCCAAACGAAGTAAATGTCAAGGGTGAGGGGGGGGGCGTACCATCATAAACTATTAAATAAACATACGTTCATGTTTATTGCGCCATGTAATTTTATTTGCGGAATTTGAAGCATTTCCATGTAGTTTCAGAACATTGAGCGACTAACTGTTGTATGGTATTGTATTGTATGGTAACGACTTTTGTAGAAAAAATTATACAGGTGATTTTTCCCACAAAAATTTGAGGGACATAATTTTCTCAACCCGACTAGGGAGTTTTTGGATTGGTCGATAAGGCAGTGAATCAAGGGTCGTTGCTAGAACATACTTACCAATTTCATTCGATTGCACTTATCCGTTCTGCGTTCCAAAGATAAGGTTCATTAAGGTTTCGACCAAAATACATAAATCACCCTGTAACTTTAAACTGGAGATCTATGTCGGTTTAGTCACCTGTATACGTCTGTACAAAATGACTGCGTCGAGTGCGTCGTCGAATCAGCTACGTTATGTGACGGTGTTTTTCTTGCAGGGGCCATCGTCCGACATATAGACGAGAAAATAATAATAAAAATATTAAATACTCGAGACAAGGATGTACACGAGGATGTACATTTGGAAAACCGCCCGCCTATAATTTACAATTTGAACGAATTTGAAAGTTGTCACTTTGACGAAAGCACACCCATTGCTGACTGAGTAAAAATGTTATTTAAAGCCCGTCATTCAAACAATGTGCATATGGACGAACAAATATCAGTTGAAAATTTTTTGCCAAATATTCAGACATTTTCCCCTAGATGGTGACAAATTAACAAAAACGAATTTACTTGAGCAAAGCATTTGATTGAAGGCCTATTATAAAAAACCACACCTATTACCTTGAGGGGTTTCTGATACGACTAAAAAAAATGTTGACGGTAATCGATTTTATTGTATTTTTCTCGTCAAGTAGAAACTCTTCCAAAAAGAAAATGTTTGGGCATTGCTATCAAATTTTGAAAATTTACAAAAAAATTTGAAAATTTTCAATTTTGATTTTTGAAAATTCAAAAACCAGATAGCATCGACAATGCATCTTTCCTCAAAGAAGTCGCATGCCAAATATGAATTTTTTATTTTTTAAAAAAAGGTACCAAAAATGATTTCTCGTAGACATGAAAAAGTGAATTAGTAGAATTAGTAGGCCATCATCATAAAATTAGTTGGCCTAGAGAGGGCTTTTCACTGTAATTTCATTTGAAATGTAATTTATCATTGTTTCGATTCAAAACACCAAGTTTCGATTCAAGATCTGAAGAATTACTGATATACGGAAAACTATTTTTTTTTTCGTAACGACTTCAGTCTTCTGAAGATATTTCAGAAACGGCTCAACATATTTGATTCAAGTTCACGACGACTTCATGGGCATGGAATGAGAAATATTTTTGGCGATTTACATGTCTTCACCTATTTTGGTTCTTGAGGTACATTTGTTTAACTTTTTATTTTTATGTCACCCTGTATATGCCGCCGGCATAGTTGGTATTGATGTCATTGAGTTTCAATCAAAAGAGAATGGATCGAACAACACCTCTACCAAGTGACACCTTGCCATCATAAAACTCAAGGTCCATAGTCCATACCAGTCTTCAGCATCGAGCATCTGGACTATTTTTATTTTCTTGTGTTTTGACGAAGAAGGAGATGACTGACAATGAAATATGTAAGGACCTTTCTTGTAGACAATAAAATTTTCAACAATTTCTTCCCAAGAGCTTTTTTCTCAAGTGCTATTGTTCATGAGATGATATACGCGAAGAACTGACCCTCAAGTTCTTCTCGAGGCCACAACGGCCGAAGCTCACACCGGATTCTTGAGGACTTTTACTATGTTGAACTACATGCTTAACTG
Organism: Anaspis maculata; assembly: GCA_949128115.1. Taxonomy (NCBI): domain Eukaryota; kingdom Metazoa; phylum Arthropoda; class Insecta; order Coleoptera; family Scraptiidae; genus Anaspis; species Anaspis maculata. The sequence continues at coordinate 51,274,037 of OX421966.1, read as the reverse complement.
AGCTTATATACAAAAATCCGGCTAGTTATCATTTTTTTTCGCTATTTGCGATTTAAACAGCTAAAATTCCTGGACTATTAGTATTTTGTGTCACTTTTTTGTACATTATTGTATATAATATACATTATATTATTGTTGGCGTATGTGAATACCTCTGATGTATATAAAGCACAAATAAAAATATCTTTCTACCTAAACAAGGACTACAAGGAGTTGAAATCAATCATTCAAACCTATCGAAACGTGTTAGAACTTAGTGTCTATGAGCCATCTCAAAAATTTAACGAGAGAAATTGGAAAGTCGATTTTGGCACATGAGTGCATTCTAAGCCATGCCACTCTGTGATGCAGAGACTCACAAATTTGCAACTTTGAGAACTTACCTCTCCTGTTTGGTTCCTGAGAACTTCTGATGGAATCTGCCGATCCGTTCGTCGGGAAAGGAACTTTAAAAAAGTGTTAAGTGTTCCCATATTGTGTGCGTTAGTATATATTTTTCTTCGTTAGTACTATGAGTATGTATCGTATATCTAGCAATAAGTAACTGGAATAGTTCTTGTAGATATCGACTTTTCTCACTACTTGGGCGATCACCGCCATGGATTGGCATCCTATCTTCTACTCTACTGCGACTTTAAGCATCATTTGGTTGATCCCTTGGGTCGTGGTGTTGCACAACGATCCATCGCGACACAACGGAATGAACAAGAAAGAAGCTAGTTTTATATTGTCGTCGCTAGCAGACGAGGTGTATCAGTACAAAAGACGAGTAGGTGTTTTTGGTAAGAAAGACGTCCGCGACGACACTAACTTTCGCAAATTTCCAATTTCAGCATAAATCAAGGGTCCCGTGGAAACAGATGCTCCATTCGTCATCCTTCTGGTCGGCAGCAATCATGCATATAGCATTCGTCTACACCTGGGCTATCTTCACAAAACTATCCATGGACCAAGCCACTGACACTATGCGGGCGGGAGACGACAAGAATCAAATCAATCAGGCAGTCATCCTCTCCATGCCAAAGATCTATACGACTGTTCTAATGTGGCTCTTCAGTTTGGTGGCCTTCAATTTGATCGAGCAAGATGTCATGACCTTGGTGGAAGTATACAAACTCGGCGGCATGATCGGCCTGTTAGGCATGGCGCTCAACGTTCCCAATTATTATTTAAGAAAAGACCTGTTGAAGTTCACCGTGATGCTGAACTCGACGCTGGCACTTTTCATATTCGGTTTTGTGAGCACGACGCAGCTGATCACCTTGGATATTGCACCAAACTATGCCGGGACGATTGTGGGGATCTTCAACGTGTTGGGGCAGATCCCAGGTTTTTTTTGGAGACAGCTGATGACCAAAAAAGTAACCGGTTATTCGGAGATGGTGAGTAGCACTATAGCCCAGGCGCCAGGAAAAACAATAAGGAAATAATTGTTTCCTGGCTGGAAACTTGCTTGAAACGATCTGTGAAGCTTGGGTTTTGACATACTAGTTTCCCCCCTTTCGGAAATGTCGGCGTCATGTCGCCATCATCAACAAGAAGTGCACCAGCGTGGTTTTTGCCGAATATCTTAATTTTGGGTCATCCGACAGCAAAAGATGTAAGGAGTCATTTTGAAGCCTATAAAATTCCCTACAGTTTGGTTTTTCAATCAATTTTCTGCGACCTATGGTCTTTGAGATAGAGCTTCTGGAAGCGAGAGTCATTGTCGTGAAAGGCCCATGGCCACTTGACTCAAAAAACTAAAATGTCGATGTGACAAAAAAAAATTCAAATCAAGATTATTCAAGAATCCTTCATGCTATAGTTGCGGTGATGGTCATAAACTCTTCCTCTTGAACCGTAGATTACGAATATTGAAAAGTCAAAAACGTCACATTGTACATATACAGGGTGGGAACCAAAGTGAATTTTTGATCCCTTGGGTGAAGTTTGTTGCTCGAGGGCCCTTTGGGTCCAAATCCCCAAATTGAAAATTCACTTTGGTCTCTTGGTATATAATATACTGTTATATATATTCCTTGGTACTGTGAATTTTTGATATTTTGATGATTTCAGGGGGCCTTCAAAACATTTTACAGTAAAGCTGTGAGCTGACCACTTCTTTAGTGTATTAAGTGAAGCTTACAGAGCAAATTCATATTGATATTGGACTCGTGTTAGGTGCTTAGAGTGTCGCATATAGGCTAAATCGAAGAAATATGTAAAATTTCTCTGATCTGATTTGATTCCCCCAGTACACCCTATATAATGTACAATGTGACGTTTTTGACTTTTCTATATTCGTAATCAACGGTTCAAGAGAAAGAGTTTGAGACCATCATCGCAACTATAGCATAAAGGATTCTCGAGAAATCTCATTTTTAAATTTTTTTGTCACATCGACATTTTAGTTTTTCGAGTCAAGTGGCCATGGAGCTTTTACGACAATGCCTCTCGCTTCCAGCAGCTCTATCTCAAAAACCATAGGTCGCAGAAAGGTCATTTAAAAACTATTCCGTAGGAAATTTCATTGATCTCAAAATGACTTCATACATCTTTTGCTGTCAGATGGCTCAAAATCAAGATATTCGGCAAAAACCACGCTGATGCACTTCTTGTTGATGATGGCGACATGACGCCGACATTTCCGAAAGGGGGGAAATTAGTATGTCGAAACCTAAGCCACACAGATCGTTTCAAGCTAGTTTCCAACCAAGAAACAATTATTTCCTTATTGAGCTGATTTTTGCTCCCTGGCGCCTGGGCTACTATGGCACAGCTCTAATTAATTACACTAGACTAGGACACTTTCCAGTTTTTTCTGGGCCTAGAAGCAAATCATATAACATTTTGGCAATAAGCGGTTTTTTACTGAACGGACCCCGCTGAATCTGAAAATCCATGTTGCCACCCCAAGATTTGGACCGTTAGGCCCCAGGGCCCCATTTTCGACATTTCAGGACATTTTGATTTTCTCCGGTTTTTTCAGTTCAACTATATCTCGAAGACCGTAACAGATAAAATGAAAATTCTTCTACCGTTGCCTTGCCTTATGATTACTTGAAGTCCCCTATGCACTTTCTGTTCTTAATTTCTGACAATCACATCTACAGATCATCAAGATCAGAAGAGATGCAAAAACACAACACAAAAACTTCGACCTATGGAGAGCTATGTGATATGTTGAAAATAAGTCCATATACAGGGTCTTTTTTTATGGATGTCATAATTTGAATGGCTTCTGACAGGCGAACTAAGAAACTCATCAACAGGGGCATGGCAGCATCTTGTAACTTATAGTTTCAAGTTTTGTTTGACACTACAACCACAGTTGTCAGCCGTCAACACGGTGCGACAGAACAAAATGTTGTGCTTGGCCATAGAAGGAAACAGTGTTAAAAAGTCGCTTTGTTTTTTCTTTGTAGGCATTCTCAAAGAGCAGGTATTCACAGACGTAATCAGGGACATTCGTTATCTTGAGAAGAGAATCAAAAATATCCGCACTGAAGTTACGGTTAAGTTAAGAAGTTACGTCTCGAGATTCTGTGATACCCGCCGAGCACTGCATTTCTGATTAAAGACTTTTTGGGAAACGGCGGCTATCACCCTGAAGTTGCACGGAGACAACTTTCACCGTATCAAAATTCAAATTCTAGGTTTCAATTTGTTACAAGTTTCAAGTGAATTGGTACAAAAATGGAGGAAAATTTTGAATTTCAAGAAATTTTTGTTACATGAAGAAACAAAAAGTTTGCAACTTTAGGGCTCTTGACACCGTGTACAGTAAGTTGATGACTGCCAACCATGGTTGTAGTGTCAAACAAAACTTGAAACTGTAAACTACAAGATGCTGCCATACCCCTGTCAAAAAGTTGCGTACTTTGTTTACCAGAAGCTTCCGGAATAGTGACATTGCTAAAAAAAGACCCTGTATATGCGAGACCATAATAATATGTAGAGAAAGCTTCAAATAAGTTTTTGGCAAAGTGACGTTACAACAGGCCTCTAGGTTCAGGAGTTATGATTTTCTGAAAATCGATGTAGCGAAAGTGCGCGCTGTTTTTGGCGAATGTCGGTCATTTGACCAAACAAGCTGACATCGGCCCGCCGTACAGCGGCGACGCTAGCGGTTCATTCTCTTACTCTAAAAATTTGCTCTGTATGGATACTACCACATACTTAAATAGCTATACCGCGCAAGAGAGACGTCCGACACCTGTAATTATGGGCGCCGCCATCTTGATGGTTATTTAGGGACTTTGGGTGGTGTGGACTGGCACCACTTCGCTAGTTGGCCACTTGACTAAGCACGACATTATTTTATTTCTCCCTCAAAGTACGTGGAATCAACACTAATGACATCAAGTGAGAATCAACAGGTGAAGAAAAGGTGTGCGATCATTCCAGCATCCAAAAGTTCGGTTAACTACGTGATGTTTATTTACACTGTCAAAAAGCTCTCACTTGACGTTTCGTTTACTCAGAGTACAGTGACTCCCAACCATCCAACTCGATGTGAGTATTTCGTAATTTCAAGAAAACTAAATACACTTAGGTACGTGATGGTACTTGAGAAAACTGGATCGCTATTGTAAAATTGCAGAAGGTTTGATCAGTTTCACGGGCCTTAGGATATTTTGTGGTAGCTATATAGCTCGGTATTTTGAGATACACTGGAAATTAACCATCAAGATGGCGTCATTCTCTAACTCCTTTTATTACGCGGCGCAGCAGAATGCGCAATAGGTTCATGAGCGGTATAGCTATTTAAGTATGTGGATACTACTGATCATTCGACTATGTTTGATTACGAATATGAATATGTACCTACCTATACAGGGTGATTTTTTTAAAAGTTTTCACCTCTGATTTCTCGCCGCCAAAATTTTTTACAGGAAAACGCCGAAACAGGTCGATTTTTGTTTCGAGGGGGACATTTAGGGCACATATTACCAAATTTTTATCTTTAACCCCTTCGCCCCCACCCCACCCTGCTTTGAAATTTCAAATAGCATGACCTCTTTTGTGATACATCAAATTGAAGGCAATGAAATTCTCTTTCCGATAAACATATTTAAAAAAATTTCAAACCACCCCCTACCCTTGTGAAAATCCTCTTTCCGTTAATGAAAGGACAATGTTCCCCCTATAAACACTCGATTCTTGAGAAATGGACTTTCCAGCAAAAACAGGTCGATTTTTATTTTAGTGGGGTCATCTAAGACAAGTATGGCCAAACTTTTATCTTCAACCCCTTCGCCCCCACCTTACCCTACTTCAAAGGGGTGGTTTTAAAAAAATAGAAATATGTTTGACGGAAAGAGTTTTATTGCCTTCAATTTGATGTATCACAAGGTAGGTAATGCTATTCGAAATTTGAAAGTAGGGTGGGGTGGGGGCGAAGGGGTTGAAAATCAAAATTTGGCCACTCGTGTCTTAGATGACCCCACTGAAATAAGAATCGACCTGTTTTTGCTGGGAAGTCTATTTTTCAAGAATCGAGAGTTTATAGGGGGAACATTGTCCTTTCATTACCGAAAAGAGGATTTTCAGAAGGGTTGGGGGTGGTTTCAAAAAGTTTGGAATATGTTTAACGGAAAGAGAATTTTATTGCCTTCAATTTGATGTATCACAAAATAGGTCATGCTATTCGAAATTTTAAAGCAGGGTGGGGTGGGGGCGAAGGGGTTCAAGATAAAAATTCGGTGATATGTGCCCTAGATGACCCCCTGGAAACAAAAATTGACCTGTTTCGGCGTTTTTCTGTAAAAAATTTTGGCGGCGAGAAATAAGGGGTGGAAACTTTTCAAAAAATCACCCTGTATGTATGCGAAACAAAGCACAAAGATCCGTGTCCCATAATCTATCGCTGATTTAGGTACTCTCGTGACCGGGCTGAATCCATTACACCACAATTATTTAAGGATGGCAGCGTTCGCTTCTGCGTGGACTACCGCCGCCTCAATGCTGTTTCGAAGAAGGATGCTCATCCTATTCCTTACATTTCCTCAATTCTGGATCAACTCAGGAACACCAGATATCTGAGTTCCCTTGATGTGAAGTCAGCCTATTGGCAAGTTCCCTTGAGTAAGGAGTCCAAGGAGTTGAGTGCTTTCACAGGGGTCTCTTTCAGTTTACACGTATGCTCTTCGGCCTTACAAACGCTCCTGCTACGTGGCAACGCTTAATTGACACTGCTCTGGGAGTGGACTTGCAACTTTATGTCCTGGTCTATTTGGATGATGTGATCGTGGTTTCCCCGGACTTTGATTCCCACTTGCGCATCCTGGGAATCGTCTTCGAGCCGCGGGTCTCACCGTCAGTAGGGATAAGTGTCAATTCTGCCGGCCTCAGTTGGAGTATTTGGGGTATATGGTCGACCGTCGGGGTCTCAGAGTGGATCCAGGCAAGGTAGATGCAATCTTGCGGGTGCCGGCTCCGAGGACCATTAAAGAAGTTCGTCGCTTCGTGGGAATGGCGTCCTGGTATCGCCGATTCGTGCCACAATTTTCTTCCATTCTCGCGCTGCTCACGAACCTGACGAAGAAGCGAGTTCCTTGGAGTTGGACTGAAGAATGTGAGTCAGTCTTCGCTACGGTGAAGAACTGTCTGGCCACCGCCCCGATCCTGACGTGTCCCGACTACTCCCGCCCGTTTGTTCTCCAGATAGACGCCTCGGACTTCGGCTTGGGAGCTGTCCTCACTCAGCCCAGCGAGGAAGGAGAGCATGTGATTCTGTCACGGTCGCTGACCAGACAAGAACGGAACTATACAGTGACTGAAAAAGAGTGCCTCGCCGTGATATGGTCCATCGAGTCCTTGCGACAGTACCTACCTCAAAGGAGTCCACTTTACTGTCGTGACGGACCACTGGAGCTTGCTCTGGCTCCATAACCTAAAAGACCCTTCCGGACGACTTGCAAGATAAGCTGTGAGACTTCAGCCCTACGATTTCACAATAATCTACCGCAAGAGCAAAGAACACATCGTGCCAGACTCCCTCTCGCGAAGTGTTCCGGAGGTCGCCGTTATTGAGCGAGGCATGGAGCCGCCGGTGAAAGACGTCAGAGATCCATGGTATCGTCGAATGTGTCGTCTGGTGGAGGAATACCCTGCGCGTTATCCGCGCTGGCGCTTGCAGCGTGGTCGACTGTACAAGTTTTGAGTGGGTGGAAATCCCAGAACTGAATGGTGGCTCGGATGGCTGGAGGACCGTGCTACCAAAAGAAGACCGGCGACAAATGATTCTCGGGAATCATGACCACCCAACATCTGGACATGTAGGTGTCTCCAAGGCCTATTGGAAGATATGCCTACGCTATTTCTGGCCGAAGATGTACGCCGATGTGGCCCAATATGTAAAGCGATGTCGAGTCTGTGCCGAGCACAAAGTCGAGCAGCGAAGGCCAGCCGGACAGATGGGCTCGTACCAGCGACTGGCCACCAGGCCATGGCAGCTGATACGCCTCGATTTTGTTGGACCGTTGCCAAGATCTACGGCTGGTTACACTCACATCCTGGTAGTCAGCGATTACTTCAGTAAGTTTGGTCTGTTGTTCCCGTATCGAGTTGCCACCTCCCGGGCTCTGGTAGAGAACCTGGAAAATTGAGTTTTTCTAACCTATGGAGCTCCTGCAGCGCTCATCTGCGATAATGGCATGCAGATGCGCTCTCGTAAGTTTCGCCACCTGTGCCCACGCTATCGCATGCAGATCATTTTCACGCCTGTGTACCACCCTCAGTCCGACCCTGCCGAAAGAGTCAACAGGGTAGTGAAGACAATGCTCGCCTCATATGTGGGAGACAACCTGCGACGATGGTCTGACCATCTGTCGTCTGTGGGTTGCGCATTTGGGTCGGTCCGGCATGACGTTACTGGTTTCTCGCCGTATTTTGTGAACTACGGACGAGATACTACGTTGGAAGAGGAGACCAGTACGACCAACTTGGGCCTGATGGGGTGGAGCCTGATGAAGCTATGTCCAAGGAAGAAAAGCGCCGGGCAGGCTTTGTTGAAATGTTCCGTAAGATCCGACAGCGACTGCGAGCAGAGTTCGAGCGTAGTCATTCATCTCTGTCATTTGTCAAACGGAAGTGTCACTGTCAACAAATGTCAAAAGATATATCTCACGGAACTTGACTTGCGATATGACAGTTGAAAACCCCTGAAAAACCCTACTCAGAACAGTTCAAGGTATTGCCCTATCTGTCATATGTCAGATAAAAAAAATGTCAAAATCCAAAACTTCACCAGGTAATTATTCAAAATCTATCCGATGGATCGGAACCAGATTTGGCAGGAAGCAACATAACAAAATAGTCAAATTGAGGCCGCAGTTGCAGTTTTACATCATTCTCCAGTCGACCGTAATGGATTTTCAAATTTTCTCTTGGCTGTTGTCACCCGAGATGGGCTCCCGCCAGTGTTTTGACCAGAACAACTCACTTCTGTAGCAGGACTCCACTCAAAAATGCATTCCTGCTCGGGGATCGACTTTTTTTTAAATTCCAACTGATATCGAAAGTAGATTATATTTGGCGTCGTGTATAGTGGGGTTGGTAGCCATTCCTATACGGCATTTAATGATACAGGAAATTCCTTCTTCATGAGTGTTCTACAAGGTCTAACGAACGATATCAGAAGGGGAAGCACAGAAGCTTCCCCTAAGGGGGGCCGCAGGGGGCCCTGTCAAGTTGATGGTCCAAGAACTCCTACCAAACCATCTGTCAATTTCGTTGTATCACTCAAATGGGGATGATGACTCCATTGACTCCATTGTGAATCTCGATGGCATTGGTCGCAATGTCTCTCCCATCCTTCATGCTTGGAAAAATAATTTCTTCGGGAGATCAGAGAAATTACTTCTAATTTTCTTATATATACAAGAGGACGCAAAGGTGGCATGTTTTGTGTCTTAACCTGTTATATGGCATTCCCAAAATCCTACTATGAAGTCAATTTTTCAAATTCTCAATTTTGGGTTGATTGGTAGGCTAAGAATTAGGTATTTTTCAACATCCAGTTCAGACATACTTTTTTCAATGTCCAACTGGATGTTATTGAAATAATCGCAGGGGTGGATAGACTGAACTATTTTCTAATCATAATGTTGAGGAAATCAATCCTAAACCGCACACAAATTATTTTTCTTTCGGTCGGTCGAATTGCGATGCTTACTACGCCCGTCAGGGAGAACGCTGAGCATCGCCAGACTAAACTAGAATGAAAACAGCCTAATCGAATTTAAAACTGCCTGAAACACTCATTATGTGGTTCGACATCCAATTCTGAGTCAGCACTCAAAGTTTTAGTCAGTTTTGAATTTGTTTAGGCTGTTTTCATACCAGTTCAGGCTGGCGATGCTCAGCGTTCTCCCTGACGGGCGCAGTAGGCACCGCAATTCGACCGACCGAATGGAAAATAATTTGTGTACTCTCTTAGCGCGGTTTAGAATTGATTTTCTCGACATAATGTTTAGAAAATAGTTCAGTGTATCCACCCCTGATGATGATTTCAATAACCTCCAGTTGAACACTAAAAAAAGTACGTCTGAACTGGATGTTAAAAAATACCTACTTCTTAGCCTACCAATCAACCCAAAATTGAGAATTTGAAAAATTGACTTCATAATAGGATTTTGAGAATGCCAAATAACAGGTTAAGACATAAAACATGCCAACTTTGCATCCTCTTGTATGTATAAAAAAATAAAAATTGATTTCCTGACCTCCCGAAGAAATTATTCTTTCAAGCATGAAGGATGGAAGAGGCATGGCGACCAGTGCCATCGAGATTCACAATGGAGTCACATCATCCCCATTTGAGTGATATAACGAAATTGAAAGATAGTTTGGTAGGAGTTCTGGGACCGTCAACTTGACAGAGCCCCCTGGGCCCCCTGCGCCCCCTCTAAGGGGAAGCTTTTGTGCTTCCCCTTCTAATATCGTTCGATAGACCTTGTAGAACACTCATGCAAAAGGAATTTCCTGTATCATTAAATGCCGTAAAGTACCGTTTTTTAATGTGTACCGACCCCACTAGTAGGCCTATTTTCAAAATTGACACTGTTTCAGTTTTCCGCGGTAATTTTTTCAAAATGAAATTTGCACATTTCGTGAATTTAAAAAAAAAACGCAGTGCAAACTTCTACATGCGGTAGGCCCCACGAAATATCAATTGTAGGTGCAGACATGCTGCGAATGAAAGTTGGAGATTAGATTTAGCTAATTCTTGGAGGAAAATTTTTCGAATGGTTGCCGAGTTTTTCTTTCTGGAAAAACTGCTCTTCCAACTTTTTATTCCGTGGACCGATTTCAACTATTTGTTTTGAACTAGAGATAACTGGTTTTTGAACATTTTCCAACAATTTATTCAAACTTCTCGGGAATTTTTCGGTTGGAAATTATTTTCTCCAAATTATTTTGAATCTTTTTCTGTAATTCCAACGTCCCACTCGAAGGGACGTTTCGAACATGAATTTACGTAGGTTCCTAGATACTAGTTGGGAAAGTTTTGGGGTGACACAACCGATTTTTAACATTCATCTTTACAGTACTACCACTACTACTACTACTACTACTACCTACTACCACTACCACTATCACTATCACTACTATCTGTCTTCTTACTTCCCACTATCTAGGTATTTGTTGTATCACGATCATTGGCTAAAATTGACTTTCTCTACAATGACTGAACTCTGACGTTTACTATTTAGTGATAGCCACCGTACCTACTTAATCCATTTACAAAAATTGTTGTTTTTATTTTGTTCAGGAATGGCTGAAATTTGAAGCAACGTTCATGATCGGGGTCGTCCTTATAGCCATCGTCGTGGGAATCGTGTATTGCAGTTCGGACTTGGAATCTTGGAATAACCACAGTCATTTGCTCAAAAGAGACCATTGGGACGATATTGATCTCGTTGTTCCTGATGGCGGTTCAGGATCGCGTCTAACACTAGTTAGCACTTTCACCGCCTCAAAAGGTGTGGTCTAGTAAAGTCAAGATCCGTCTTGGTTGATTGATTCTATAAGATGTAATCTATTTATTCCAATAAAATGTTGAATGGTTATTTTCTGTCCAAGTACTACCTACCTAATTTTGACTGACGTATTGTCTAGATGTTTTCAGCGTAGTGAACAAAAATTCCTAGATGTCACTAAGCTTCCGCAAGAGGCTCGTTGACAACGCGACAGACTGGTTGTTGTCGCCCATAATAATAAAATGTAATCCTATAAATTCAGCCACGTTCCTTGAAAGTGTCACAGTCTGAAATGTTGAATATCTTCCAGGACTCACTCCACATTCAATAGCATGCGATACTTCCAAAGAACGGTTTAGGGTATGTTTTGCTGGGAGAAATATCGGTAACATCGATTCAAAACATTGAAAAAATTTTGTTTGAACTTAGGGTTAAAAATTGCTTACTCTTTGAAATGCCCCTCGTCAAGAATATACACCATCAGAATTTTGGCTTTACAAACGAATTCAGCGGATGCGAATTTGTGGGAATCAACGTGTTGCACATCTCCTTAATAAGTCTTTGTAGGTGAAAATAGAATAGGACTATTTTTTTAATTCTGCCAAAAAACTAATTTCCTTTCATGTCGAAAAATTCCCGGGACAAATCAATAACGCCGCCAATGTTCACGATATATTCGTAGTTTTCCTATTCCTAAGTTAATTATTGAAACGATCTTATAAGCGATTTGGTAGAAGTTCTAGCACCTCCAACTTTCAGGAGCCCCCGAGCCCCCTTCCAGCAATAGTTCGGCGTGGCTCCACCTCTTATCTGGAAGAGGGGTTGATTCTGAATGTGTACAGAATTTCATGCTTCCATCACCATTTGCAAGGTTCATTCATCTAGTGTCTTCACTATATCTAGATCAACGTCTGAGAAAGTGAGAGTGACGCTACGCAAACGAAATAAGGTCTAATACCACATTTTTCATTTGTTCAAATCAAAATACATACACGTGTTCACGATAAAATTCACCCCCCCTCTAGGAGATTCCTCTTTGAGATATTTTGAAAAACTAAAAAGTTTTTCTCAGCGATTTTTTGCAGGGATCTTGAATCGATCATCTAAAAGTTTCTAATTGGTACCATATACAGAGAAGTGCATAAAAAACGGCCACCACTGTAGCATCGTCATTCCTTATCCGATCTTCAAAATTCAAAAATCAGTTTGAATGGTATAGTTGCAGCGGTACGCTTTTTGATTCTGCATTTTGTGATACTGCAATGAAAATTGGCATATGCAAACTACATAAAATTTCAAGTGATTTGACCCGCAGCACTCAAAAATTTGTCCATTAGGGGGCGACTGGGGGCCCCTCAAAATTTCGAGATGTCAGAATTTTTCCTATGCGCCATTCAGTATCGCCCTATCTACCGTACAGAACCTAAACAACTTTGTTCTTGACCATCATAACATTTTTCGTCATGTTAATTCAATTCTTCTTATAGAAAAAAATAATTTCTTTGCCAGGTCAACAAATTGAAATATACAGAGGAGTGCATAAAAAACGGCCACCGCTGTAGCATCGTTATTCCTTATCCGATCTTCAAAATTCAAAAATCAGTTTGAATGGTATAATGCCTTCTATGATTTGACGGTAGAAGATATTTTTTTTATTATGATGCTTCTGAGCACTGATAACTGATTTCTGTTTTTCAAATGGCAACTATATTTTTTTAATTTTTTTTCGGATTCCTCACAATTATCTGAATATAATGATGCATCAATATCACACTTTTTGTTATTGAACATGAAGAAAAAAATTAAACTGCGAAATTTTCACACCCAACAGTAGCGTCAGAACACCCACGATATGCACGCAATCCGGTAGGCTGGGTGCAAAATGATGTTCAAAAGCACATAGTAGGTCAGGCGTTTGGTTTTTCAAAATGTAACTGTCAAAATGTTTCCAAAATCCGAAAGGAGCTGTCCGTCTCTAAGACTTGTTTATTATCTATTTTTAGCTTACTATTTTATATCTTTTCAAGTGTGTATTGTGGAAATGAAAAATCAATAAGACGTTTTTGTCCTGACAGGTAACAATACCTACTTAAAAATGTGTAAAATAATTAGCTGAAAATAGAGAATAAAGACGTCTTAGAGACGGACAGCTTCTTTTGGATTTTGGAAACATTGTGACATTTACATTTTGAAAAATCAAACGCCTGACCTACTATGTGCTTTTGAACATCATTTTGCACCCAGCCTACCAGATCGCGTGCATATCGTGGGTGTTGTGAATGTTGTGATGCTACTGTGATGTGTAAAAATTTCGCAGTTTCATTTTTTTTCTTCGTGTCTAATAATAAAATGTGTGATATTGATGCATCATTATATTCAGATAAGCATAAGGAATCAAAAAAAATTTTTTTAAAATATTGTTGCCATTTGAAAAATAAAAGTTGACTATCATTGCTCAGAAGCATCATAACAAAACAAAAATTTTTACTGTCGAATCATAGAAGACATAAAATCATTCAAACTGGTTTTTGAATTTTGAAGATCGGATAAGGAATAACGATGTTACAGCGGTGGCCGTTTTTTATGCACCCCTCTGTATGTACAGGGTGTGACATGTGACGTTTTAATTTTAAATACAACACCCTATATTTTATTACTTCATTTGTAGTCTTTTTTTCTGATTACAACGATATATAACACTCATGATTTATTTTGACAAGGGAGCTGTCGCAAAAATAATAAAATTAGTAGTCAAATAAATTGAAAATTTAAAATTACGCGACACCGATATTAAGAACGAATCAAACCATTTATCCATGTAGAGTTGAATTGTGCAGACAAAATGCTGCGAAAATAACTTGTTTTTGAGTGAAATGTAGAAACGGTAGAAACCAAAGCCATCTTACCGCGAAACAAAATTAGTTGACTACCTATTTTATTATTTTTCCGACATCTTACTTCTCAAAATAAATCATTAGTGTTATATCATCATATATATATTTGTAATCAGAAAAAAAGGCTCCACCAAATAGCGAAATAAAATATAGGGTGTTGTATTTAAAATGAAAAAGTTACATATCACACCCTGTATACGGTACCAATTAGAAACTTTTAGAGGATCGATTCAAGGTCCCTGGGAAAAATCGTGTAGAAAAAGTTTTTAGGTCTTCAAAAAAATATGGAGGTGATTCCACTTCCCTGAGACACGCGGATTTTGCTTACAAGGCTTTGATTTTTGACATATCGGGCACTTGTTCGGATGCATGTTGTTGAGATGTCACAAATTTTTCTTTGAGATCTTCTGCGGTCGTCAAATTTAACCAACTACTGTTCCTATTTCGTTTTCTTCCAGACAAATCAACTGTCATTTTTTAGTGGCAGAATATTGACAGTAACAAAAAAATACGTTATCATGTGGAAAAAAATAACTATTGCTGCGAATTAAGAAAAAAGTTGTCGAAAAAGAAAAATTGTCATCCGTCAAAAATTATAATTGACAATATAAAACTAATGTCACCAACACATCCGCAATGGTCAAAATCGTTATACCCTTTAAAGGAATTTCCTGAAAAAGTGCGAGGGAAAAAAATATGGAGGTGATTCCACTTCACTGGGACACGCTGTATGTAATACGGTTAGTGTTAATTTGGAATGTGAATGTCACCTAATACTTTTTGTTGACAAGTACTCTGTCGCGGCACGTGTACGCAATACCAGCTACCTGCGAGTGCAGCTGACCTCCAGAGACGGTATGATGAAACCCTGCGACGCATATGACGGTAAAAACCGTCTTCCATACCCATGAACCTATGACGGTAAAAACAGTCATCAAACATCTTGAACGTGAGTTTTAAACATGTTGAAAACATGTTTATCTAGTTTCAAATGTTTTTTTTCAAAATGTTTTTTTTCAAACAGAAAAAACAGTTTTAAACAATCAAAACTATGTTTAAAACAAACAAAAACACTTTGTTTTGTTCTTTAAAAAAAACATGTTTTTCGCCAACCCTGGTAAGAATCCGTCAAGGAATAAACCCACAGGGATTAATTTCGCAACGCTTATTTTACCAATTCAACTCTGTCCTTAATCGACGGGACAGTTCAGGAATCGACAACTGAATGGCCCTTTGCTAATAGTACCGAAGAAGGCAGATAAGAACAGCGAGAAAAAATGGCGACTAGTAAAAGATTATTTATCATTCAGTAAATAGGGCAAAAAAGAACATAATGTTACGAGCGGCGATCCCGTGCATTCTGGTAAACACGCGATCTTTCTAGATTCTTCCATCCATTAGGTCGCGGTGTAGATACAAGTGTGGAACTCTGGATATTTCCAGAAGTGTACCTGATAGCTTGGCATTGAGAACCTTCAACGCTCGATCAAGACACATCTGCTCATTTTGGCGGAGGCGCCGGTTCTAGAGCACGGCAGAAATATACGGGTAATGTGTAAGATTTTTCGAGAGTCGTATGGAAACCGTATGTCGGGTCACTATGGAAACTGCTGGAGAATGCATGGAACATTCGAGATGAATTAGTCGGACCTATATAAGGCATCAATCGTCGCCTCACGAGCAGTAATGAATTGGAATGCAAAGTGGTAGCGAGCGGAGAAAAGCGAAGCACCTGCGATATTTCCAAGCGTAATAATTGTTGGCCTGTATTTATTGTAGTAAGCAGTAATAAACAGTGTGTGTTTTGAAACGATCGTCTCAATTATATTTGAACCCGTACGCGAAATACGTAACAATAATTTTCCCTCTGCCGTGCGTGGATGCGATCCTTGACTCATTGACAGATTTATTATGCGAACAGGAATAATGACAGAAGAGGTTTGTAGGTATTTATCGTATAGAGTTTCAGGGATTCTTGATGTTACCTTTGGCTAACGGATAGTCGTTCCAAGACGCAAAGTCGTCAGTAACGTAAAACTGGTAGAAGAACAACGTCAACACGACCGAGACGATTAGTAGCGCCGTTCCTATGTGTTCCATTACCTGGAAAAAAATAAATTAGAACGTATAAAATCTGTTTTCTGACATGAAATTTTTTAGATTTCTAGAAAACGATATCTGGGAGGAGTTCTACTCAGGGATATCGTTTTCACTCAACGGAAATTTCTTCGGGAAATTACTTGTAAATGCTGTGAAAATTTACAATTTGATACTGACAGCGAGGATATCAGGAAAACAGACCATAGGCGCTCTCCTTTTACAGCATGGTTATAATGGAAAGCAGCGTATTCAGGGTATTTCAATGACCCTGCATAAAACTTCGTGAGGTGATTCCAAAAAGTTGGAGGAAGACGGCCCCGTGGCGCAGGTGGTTGTGTGGCTGCCTGCGGTCACGGGAGCGCCGGGTTCGATTCCAGGAAAAAGTTTGGATGTTTCTGCTGTCTAATTTGCAATTTTTAAGAGAAAGAGAGAGAGCGAAAGTGCGTGTGCGTGTGCGCGTGCGCGTGCGTGCGTGCGTGCGTGTGTGTCTGTGTGTCTGTCTGTGACCTTCTACGATTACAGCCGCAGCGTTGATCCGATCGACTTGAAATTCGGCATGCAGACATTGTTGGGCCCTGGAATAAGCCCATTAGTTTTTGGGTGTCATCTGTCAAACGGAAATGCCACTATCATGTTATACATCACGGAACTTGACTTGCAATATACCGTTTGAGAGCCCATGAAAAACTGTATTCAGAACAGTTAAAAGTTTTTCCCTATCTGTCATCTGTTAAATAATAAAAAATGTCAAAGTTCAAAACTTTACCATTCAATGGGGCTGTATAGCGGCAAAAGCCTGAATTAATGGCGCATTGTACTATGCACCGCTGTCACCGTGATGACATTGGGCGCGTTCAGCAGGTCCTATGTTGGGTGCCATCGGTGGATGCCGCATGCGCCTCTCGAACGGTCACAGCCACCAATCTCCATTTTTTCCACCACAGTTTGTTTTTGGTAGTGGTGGATCAAATATTGGATCGACCAAGCCGTCCAGCAGCTTATATTTGGTAACTAGATCTACGGGTTCCACCGTGGAGCTTGCTGAACTCGCCCATTCCTGTCAATGACCACCGTCAACATCTCATCCCTCGAAAAGTCAAAATGGTTGTCAGATACTCTCCGATACAGCTAGACGATTCATTCGCCTGCCCTCTGATTCGGGCTGAACGTGCGGTGCCAAGCCCTCTCACAGGCCAACCCCATACATGGTCCAAACTACTGACTATCCTCTACCAGCTTCCTGCAGCCTAGACGTGCCGGTAATGTAGCCTACCTACCTCCAAGTGCCCCAGACTTGGCATAACGTGCTGATGCTTAGCCCCCACAGGCTGCCCATCACGTTCCGGTACAAAGAGTATGCTGATGCTAAACCTCATAAAGTTGGCTCATACTGACTATCTTCGCCTTCTCCAACAACTATTGAGCGAACACCCAAATTTGTGATTGTATAGAAGTACTCTGGAATACCTTACTATAGAACGTATTACACTATCGTATCCTACCTGCCTCATCATCGTTTCATTTTCTCTACTCTGCTACTCTCTGCTAGAAATTAAAGGGCCCCAGATCACTAGGTAGGTATCTACCTACCCCCGACGAAGTCAGGGAGAGAATTCGCTCACCCACAAGCAGTAGCGTCACAATAGGATATTTGTTTCTTCAGGTACCTATCTGTCTCTACTTTGGCACCAATCCTTCTTCTCTCCTTCGAAGCGGGGCGCTTTTTCACCTCAGCTACTTTTTTAATTCGAACCGTCCACTTCAAGGGTGACATAATGTGACATTGCAATCATTTTATAGAATGTCAAATATGGGTGCATAGTACACGTCGCCCTCTACAATTTGTTTTGCCTATACAGCCCCATTAAAGCTAGTCCGCACGGGCGATATACCGCTGGATCGATTTCCTGTCAAAAATGTCCAACTTTCAGCGAATATTCGCAAAAAGTTGAATCCCCGCCAACTTTTAGCGATTGACCGCTGTTTTCAAAGTGTCAGCATTGACACAGCATGAAAATGTGACGTTAGGTTCTGCTAGGAAGGAGCCCGGTGCTTATCTCAAGACGAAATAGAAAAACTTGATCACCGATGGGTGTACCAGTCCAAGGGAGAGAGGAAAAATCGTGACTACTGGACGGTGGACACGTATCAGCTTGATTTCAGAGTTATGAATCCATCTGCAGTCTGCATGAGCTTGAGTTGCACCAGAGCAAGGTCGGAGGCAAGATTATCAAGAAAAAAAGAAAACGTGCACGGTTTTGAGTACCATCAAAATACATGTACCTAGGTTTCACGCCACAATTTTTCTTTTATATATTTGTGCCCGAGTTTGTGTCTTTCCCGCAATGGAAGTTTGAAGTTCCACAGTGGAGGCCTTTTCTAAACCTCTTCAATTAGTTGCAAGGCTGAGAGCGGGGTTCACTGTCCACACCGTGTCGTCACTCGTCATCATCGTAGGTGTGACTGTGATTCTCATGGGCTCGGGCTGCTCATTTCTGTAGTTGATCATTTCAACATGCTCACATAAATCATTGAAAGACACCCGTCGCCAGCATGTATCTATTGCAAAGAATAGTTTCCTACTCAAAAGAAGACCACGTACTTATGAGAATTTTGCTTTTTTATTCATCACAATAACATTAGGTAGGTATTAACATCGTCTTTGATTTGAAGAACACCCGTTTTTTGAAGAATATCCAGACACTACATCATGCAATTCGCGTGACAAACGACTGACAACCGGATCTGACACTTTAAACAACAGACGTGACACTAATTATTCGCTGATTTTCGCCGCTCATGCGGACGATGATTTCAGCGGCAAAAAAAATAGCGGTATATCGCCAAAAACCAGCGGTATACCGCCCGTGCGGACTAAGCTTTATTCAAAATCTATCAAATGGATTGGGACCAAATTTGGCAGCAAGCAACAAAACAAAAGAGTCAAATCAAGTCTGGAGTTGCAATTTTCCACCATTTTCCAGTCGAGCGATATGAATTCTCAAAATTTCTCCTAGCCGTTGCCACCTGAGAGGGCCTCTCGCCCGAGTTTTGACTAGAACGACTCGCCTTTGATGCAAGACTCAACTCAAAAATTCATTGCTGCCAGGCGATCAACTTTTTTTGGAAAAGTCAAACTGATATCAAAAGTATATTGGATTGGACGTCGTGTAAACCCATTTTCAAAATTGGCACGGCTCCGGTTTTCTGACGGTAATTTTTTCAAAATGAAATTTGTATATTCCGTGAATTTGAAAAAATTACAATGCCAACTCTGACATGCGGTGAGCCCCACGAAATATTCATTTTAGGTGCAAACATGCTGCGAATGAAAGTTGGAGAAAAGAATAATTTAATTTTTGGAAAGAAAATTTTCGGAATTGGACTCACGGTTTCCGAGTTTTCATCTCTAGAAAAACCGCAAATTTTCCAAATTTTTATCCCGTGAACAGATTTTCTCCGTTTTTTTTCAAACAAGGGGTTACTGGCTCTTGAACATTTTCCCAATGATTTTCTTCTCAATTTCCAGGGAATTTCCCTGTTGAAAATGTAAAACAGGCCTGGGTTATCGAAACCGGATTTGAATGATGAAGCTTAAAGTGAAGCCGTAATTGATGATCTGAACAATAGGATGATTTGAAAAAAGATTCGAGGTTTTTCCGGGAAATTCGAATTTTCAAAATTTCCAATTTCCTGAAAATTATTTTCATTCTTTCTGTGATGCCAGTTCCAGATCGTTCACCTTCATCCATGTACCATCCAATGCGTCTGAATGCCTCACTCGCTTTTCTTTCTACATAATTTTGGTTTCTTGTGAAAAACTGAAAATTTCTATAACTTTTTAGCTCGTGAACATTTTAGCCAGCTTCTTTTAAACAAAAGGTAAGTGATTCTTGAACATTTTCAGGCAATTTCTCTTAAAATTCTCCAAGTTTTCCGAGAGTTTTCCACTTCAAAATGAGTAACCAGGCCTGGCTTATGAAGACCGGACTCAAATGATGAAGCCCTTATCAGAGAAAATATTTAAAATTCTCCAATCTTTCTCCCAAATTCTAACTTTCCACCCGAAGGGACGTCTCATAATAAAATTTCCATCCGTTCTTTGCTACTTGTTGGGGAAGTTTTGGGGTGACACAACCGATTTTTTTTTCATTTGCTTGAACCTTTTGAAGTTAGTTGTTGTGGTACAAGCTTTGACAATTTCGGCAATGCTAAAAAGGTCATTCGATCAGTTCAAGGCTCCATTTGGGCCAAAATTGCTGCATTTTCCATTAGCAGGGCTACTTTATTTCCAAATGAGACTTTGCCTGTTGATGGGATTGTTGCCAACAAAGGGCTTGATGGTAGATAGAGCTTAAAATAATGCAATACGTTTTAAATTTGGCCGCTCTATGGGAACCATCTAACCCTTTATTGACAACCATCCCATCAACAGACAGGGTCTCATTAGAAATAAAAATAGCCTTGCTGATACAAAATTCAGCACTTCTGACCCAAATGAAGCCTTAAACTGCTCTTATGACATTTTTAGCACTATACCAAAATTGTCAAAGCTTGTCCACAACAACTTACTTCAAATGGTCAAGCAAATGAAAAAAAAGTGCTAGAAACCACAAAGTATTGGTCAATTCGGTCTTTTTAAATGTATTCTGAAGACTTTTTAATGTCATTATGGTCCGTCGATGTTGAGTGACGATGAAAGATTTAAATCAAGGCAATATCCAGACGTCATTTGGATATTCACAAGCCTTGTGTTTCTTCACATATTTCAGCCTTTGAGCCCTTTCCTGTGACGTGAAATTGGAATTTGATGACTGAATCGTACAGGGTCGCAAAACTCTCTGCTCGTGCTATGTGACGGGGATAGGCGTTCACCGGCAGACAGTGGCGTATCAAGATAACTTTTACCAGGTCGTGAGTTGTATTGTGACTGATGTAATAAACAATGCAAAGAAAGTATTCCATAAAGGTTACACTGTTATTGCCTGGGTACCAGCTAAATAGACAACAGAATTTTCAGCATAACGTTACGTTTATAGAACATCTATATTAATAAATGAAGCATTAACTATGGGACGTCACTGGCAATTTGACGAATCGCGACGAGTGCGCAACTTTTCTTACAAAGGAGGAATGTACCATTCAGGTTTGGAAATAAACTATGAATAAAACGAAGCATTTGCTACTATACATACAGGCTGTTTCAAAAGTAAGTACATAGCGACATCTCCTCAGATTCAGATTTCAAAAATATGAAGTTTGCGATAAAAATCAAATGCAAGCGATGCCCCATAACAAAGTTATGGCGCCTCAAAGTTCAGTTCTCAAAAGTGCCATCAACACTATTTAACATTTTGAAATAGCCAATACTAGGTACCTGAAGAATAATGGTAATCAAACTGCGAAACATTTTCGCTCAATAACAAAAAAAAGTAGGTAGCACTGAAAATCGCAGGAATTTTGAAATAAACAATTTTCAAACGATTGCGTTCAACGCGAAGCTATAGACCTTCTCATAGAGGCGGCTCCCTTACTCGTGCGCAAGTCTTCCTATAAACAAGTTCGAAAAATATTCACGCGTTTGTAGCCAAGTGGTTATGCGGGCAGGGATCACGTGATGCGAGTGCGACGCAATCCAAGCAAGATTAAAAGCGCACCCACTGCAGCAGCCAATCGAATTCGACAAATTTGAATTTCAAGCAATTCGATTGGTGTATCTACTCGAAGCACTTCTCATATAAACCCATCAGCGCACAGCTGGAGTATACGAGTTGCCCAGCGCCCCGAGTACCTTAGGTGAATGAGAATGGCTATACGGCTCGTTAATTGCGTATTATTTTTTGGTGCAACCCAGGATAAGTGTATAATTATTTGGAATAGTTGACTGAATACAAATTTTCACAAAAACAACTTCTGATCAATCCCGGCAAAATGCTCTCAGCAGCGCCCATATTTTGCATGTCTTGGGACGCGTCTTGGCGATGCCCAAACAGTTTTTAGGATTAATTACCGCCGCTGATTTGTTCTTTGGGATCCGTGCAAACAGCTCATTGCTGTTCAGAACAATAAAAAAAAGTCCAGTTGGGAAACATGTGACAGAGTACCATTTTTCCGGTTTTTCAATGAAAAAAATTGTTCCACATGAAAATTAAACCCGATATTCGTGTTTAGGTCGAAATTAGTTGTAAAACTTTATTTTCTAAGAAAATGACGCTTATGTGGCCGGTTTGTCTGTCCGTGTAGAAATCGAGAAGTTGTACTCATTCTCGGGGATTAAAGCAAGAGCCTTGGAACTTTTTCCGATGGATAGCTGATGTCTCCAAGGGTGGCAAATGACCACTATTTTTGTTATCAATACATAACGTATGGTCCGAAAGTTTTGGGAATTTTTTTAAAAGCTAATAACTTTTTTCTGATAGTTTCAATTTCGTAACTATATATTGCAGAAACTAGCGTCATCTTTAACAATTTCAAATTCGTATTCAACATATTGAAGATGGGCCATTATCTTTGATGGCCCTCGGTTTTCTTCTGCCATGTTCGATCATTCTCTGGACAACAGCAGGATTGATTTCTCAGAGCTCCTGCCTCCCAATGTACCGCAAGCTTGACCAATATAAGATTTTTGGTAAGTATTGAGCAGGATAGTATACGACAAGGGATGGGAAGCTGCGAATGAAGACCAATTACGACGTCACATTTTTCAATAACATTAGAGAATTTCGCATTTGACAAATTGATACAGAAAATCATGGAACATGGCAGAAAATAATTGAGATCCATCGAAAATAATGGTCCATTTTCAATATGTTGAATATGAATTTGTTATTGTTATATATGATGTTAATTTATGCAATGTCAAGTACGAAAATAAAGACTATTCAGAAAAAGTTATTAGCTTAAAACTATTTCCCAAAACTTTCGGACCATACGTTAGTTATCATTATAATAAAAAAACATAGATATCCTGTGCACTTCGAAGAAGTTGAACTTCTCCTCGGGGAATAAAGCTATACAGCCCACGAACTTTATAGCCGATGGATAGCTTAGGTCCTCAAGGACCAAACAGGCAGATTGGCTTTCATAATTCCGCCGCCATCTTGGCCGCCATATTGAAATCTCTTATTAGTGAAACAATTGTCATAAAACTTGGAACTTACGGTGGATTTATACTCGCAGAAAATAAGAATAAAAATAACGATCATAATAAAAATAAGAAAAATAAGAAC
Organism: Anaspis maculata; assembly: GCA_949128115.1. Lineage (NCBI taxonomy): Eukaryota > Metazoa > Arthropoda > Insecta > Coleoptera > Scraptiidae > Anaspis > Anaspis maculata. The sequence continues at coordinate 51,250,847 of OX421966.1, read as the reverse complement.
GGCAACTGCCCATTTATACTCCAGAAATAAAAATAAGAATAAGAAATAGTTTCAAACATTGCTCCTAGGTGTCGCTCGAAGCATTAAAATGACAGTCGCCAAAAATTTTATTTATAGTTTTTAGCTTTATGCTGTTGTTATTGTGGTTGTTTTCCTACTTGTTTTGTTTGGTGTCATACAATATCACTAATCTGTAATAATACTTAAATAGGTAGGTATCCAAAAGAATCTTTCACAAGGTATTATTTCAAATTATTATCATGGTAGTGTAGGTATTTACTTCTCAATCTAAATTGAACTTGTGAGGATAACTGGTAGATGGCGCCACGTTTGGACCGCCGTTACAAAGCAACCCGTGGGAGTTTCTCGCCTACCCAAAGACAGGCGGTTTCAGGCAACTCTTGCTACGTCGATGTACTGCGGATTGCATGAAAGCAGCCCCCATCATCATCGGCAAAGCTCGACTGCGTTCGTCACTCGTTCGGTTTATCTTCGAGCAGAAGTTGAAAATATTCAACTTGTTAAGGTGCGTTCAGTCAGCTTATTAAGCTGCAAGTTTTAATTTTAGTCTTGAGCGCTGCGTCGCTTATTGGCTGCTCTGAGGAGGCTGGTTCATAAGAGCCAATGGGCGTCGCTGCGCTTGCGACTAAAATTAAAACTGCGGCTAAATAAGCTGACTGAACGCACCTTTATTTTTATTCTTGAATTTCTTGGGCAGTAGCGGCGATAAGTATTTTTTGGGAGGGGCTAAGATCGGAAGGAAACACAAGCCACAGAAGGCTTTAAAACACATTGTAGAATATTATTCTACAAAGTTAACCGCCTAACTTGATTATTCAATAACATTGAGGATGATTTGTGCAGAATTCAGGAAACATTTCGCCCTCAAAGACTCTTTTACGCTGCCACTGTTGCCATATCTGCGCATCTTCAATACGCAACAGTGAATGGAAAGTTGGAATTCCTTATTCTTATTGTTATTTCTTATTTTGGTGTATAAATGCTTCCATCTGAAAGCTCATTTTCAACATTTCCTTATTTTTATTCTTATTGTCATTTTTATTGTTATTCTTATTTTCTGCGAGTATAAATCTACCTTTAATCTTGTCTTGTATGAACGTCGGCCATATTGAAATCTCTCATCAGTAGAAGGATTTTCATGAAACTTGAAAGTTACCTCTTTCCCGTATGATGATTCTTATTTTCAAGCTTAGTTTCATGATTTCGCCACCACCTTGGCCGCCATATTGAAATCTCTTATTAGTGGAACGATTTACATGAAACTTGGAACTTATCTTTTTTCTAGTAGATACGATCATTCTGATTTTCAAGCCAAATTTTATGATTCTGCCTGTTGGGTACCGATCGTACCTAGTTCAAAGTTTATTGTTTGATTTATATTTCTTTTACATATTTAGTTTTCATATGGTAATTGCATATACAGAGGGGTGCATAAAAAACGGCCACCGCTGTAGCATCGTTACTCCTTATCCGATCTTCAAAATTCAAAAACCAGTTTAAATGGTATAATGTCTTCTATGATTCGACAGTGGAAAATATTTTTTTTATTATGATGCTTCTGAGCACTGACAGTCAAGTTTTGTTTTTCAAATGGCAACTATATTTTTTTAATTTCTTTTCTGATTTCTCACGCTTATCTGAATATACTGATGCATCAATATCACACTTTTTGTTATTAAACACGAAGAAAAAAAATTAAACTGCGGAGTTTTCACACACAACAGTAGTGTCAGAACACCCACGATATGCACGCAATCCGGTAGGCTGGGTGTAAAATGATGTTCAAAAGCACATAGTAGTAGGTCAGGCGTTGAGTTTTTCAAAATGTAAATGTCATAATGTTCTCAAAATCCGAAAGAAGCTGTCCGTCTCTAAGACTTGTTTATTCTCTATATTTAGCTAAGGTACTATTTTATATTTTGTCAAGTGGGTATTGTGAATATAAAAAATTGTGACCTTTCTTACTGACAGGTCAAAATACATACTCAAAAAGATATAAAATAATAAGCTGAAAATAGAGAATGAAGACGTCTTAGAGGCAGACAGCTTCTTTTGGATTTTGAAAACATTATGACATTTACATTTTGAAAAACTAAACGCCTGACCTACTATGTGCTTTTGAACATCATTTTACACCCAGCCTACCGGATTGCGTGCATATCGTGGATGTTCTGACACTACGGTTGTGTGTGAAAACTCCGCAGTTTAATTTTTTTTTCTTCGTGTTTAATAACAAAAGTGTGATATTGATGCATCATTATATTTAGATAAGCGTGAGAAATCAGAAAATAAATTTAAAAAATTTAGTTGCCATTTGAAAAACAAAACTTGACTGTCAGTGCTCAGAAGCATCATAATAAAAAAATATATTTTCCACTGTCGAATCATAGAAGACATTATACCATTTAAACTGGTTTTTGAATTTTGAAGATCGGATAAGGAATAACGATGCTACAGCGGTGGCCGTTTCTTATGCACCCCTCTGTATATTCGCGTTAGATTCTAGTGGATATAAATAGTTTAATTTCTAACTTGTGCTTTCACCATAAGTGTATTACGTGGACCCCTTCGTTCGGCGGTCACTCACACAACACATGTGGAAGTTAACTACCCTTGGCTCTCGTCTGAAAAGCGACGAGAGAACACATACCAACCAGTCGTGGAAGACAAATCATTTTGTGTCTTGTTAGAATCGTTTGAAGTGCATCGGTACCTATTCATGTGATCAAAGAACTTTAAAAGTGACCTTACGGCTGAAACAACATCTCATCGATCGGTAAGTCCTCGTTTGCACTAATTGTGAAAGTCACTTTGTTGTTTTTTTGTCGTATTTTTCCTATTTATTTTCGATCATTTGAATCGGTCCTTCGAAGGTTCAATCATTGAAAATTAAACCAGCTGGACAAAGGCAACTATCAAGTTGGCGGAAACACTGCCGATATTTTGGCCGCCATATTGAATTTTCTTGCCTAAATAACGATAGAACCCTAATTAACATCTTGCGTTCACTAATCCTTCAAAAAGGAATGCGCTACTGAGCCTCATGCTCATGAGGCATATTCGCTGGTTTATACTTATACTCAAATACTTCAAAATGTAGCAAAATGCTTCGCTTTGTAGGTATTAGCTATGTTTACCTGTTAGGTACGCATTTGTTTCTACTTGAAGTAGTGCAGTAGGTAGCAAATGCTGCGTTTTATTCATACGTCTCAATGCATTATGTTATCATCAGATTGTACTTCTCGGTTATTGGCAATCTCTTTAGTAGACACTTACCTCAAATTGGTCCATGAATCCATAAATCAAATAAGTTGGGATGAGACTGATAGTGGAGTGCATCGCCACCAACGTACCGGCGTAATTGGGCGCCATGTGAAGATAAAGAGCAAAACAAGTGCTTCCGAATCCGGCCAATGTAGTCACGGATATTTGGTTATAGAACAGGTTGAAACCTCCTTTTTCTTTCTTGTGGAAAAAAGCCAACATGCCCGTGACGCAGAAGCCCACGATGCTGATGGCGCTGCCAGTTTGGTAAGCACCGCGCGTCGTCATTATATGTTCCGACACGAGATTGAAGAACGCCAGGCCAAGTATCCAATACACCACAGCCGACCAGAAGAATGGTTGAGCAACCATTACGGCAGCACTCATGGGACTTATTTCGTCGACGGCCACGTCAGAGTCCATTTGGTACAAATTTTCTTCGATTGGGCTTAACAATTTTTTCTCACAAAAGCTAAGGGCCATGTGGACCACAAGCACCGCCCAGAGTTGTTGACATTTTAGAATGTCCATCAGTGGAAGACGCGAATATTTCTGCATACAACAGGGGAGACATACAGTTGCACCATTAATTTTTAAAACTAAGTCAGTCTGAACTGAATCCGAAGCCCGCTAAGTACCTAGAGCCCCGTCCCACATCAGCTGGCCCAGATGCGGAAACTTCTCTTTTCTTATCCAAATTATTACAGGTTGCCCCGGAGTTGAGGTGCAGAAACTTGTCAATCGATGAAAAATGAAAAGATTGATAGACTGATCCAAATAATTGGAATGACTTATAAAAGCTGTATTACACTACACAATTTTTTGTACAATTTCTTGTACAATTTCTTGAACAATCAACAATCTGTCAAATAAACAATCAAGTTCAAGTTTTCAAGTTCATAGTTCAAGTTTTTTGTAGAGAGACCTGGGATCTGGTTACCCAGAGAGTGACGAAAGCCAAGTCATTGAGCGAGAGGGTATAGAGAGAGAGAAAGCTAGAGCACTAGGGTAGTTGCACGTCAGGGTGTGGTGCCATTGCTTGTTACTGAACCACCCTGCGTCACAGTCAAAATGCATGACATGAGCTGTCAATATTTTTGTTTAGGTTAAGTCGACTGTTTCATCTTTCAACACAGATTTTTTCACTAAATTTAACAGAAACTCTTAAAAACTGTTCTAGTCATGTATATTGTGTTCCATACATAGCAGATGCTTTCGATCACCGTATTTCAAGTACTGCTGGCATTTCGTCGAACGTAGGTTTCATCATCCAACTCATTCCGTCGAACGCAAATTCCGTTGATCGTTGAATGCAGTAACCGTCGACGTGGTGACCCCATCGTGAAGATATATTTGTAATTGCCGTACGCGCAGTAGGTATATTATGTATTTCAGTAGGTAGGTACTGGCCCCGAACAGCTGGAAAACCCAAAAAGTACAATAATAGAAGTTCATCAATTTTGCAAGATTCTATACCTGATGGTTTCTTTGGCAAGGAAAACATCACATCTTCCCGACTCTTGTACTGCTTCACGGTGCACCTTTTCCGTTTTGGCACTTTTAGCCCGGATTTCGGCGATTTCGGCAAGCAAAATAATGACAATTCAAATTTGTAAACAAATCGTGGAAATGACAAATGTCAATAGCAACCACGCCCACCCCAGCTAACCATGTTTTAAATTTTGACGAGGCCAGGAAATGCCGAGATACTGACAGAGAATACCGATATATCCCTTTCATAGCTTCGTCTCTCTAGGTACCCTGATTCAGGTCTCTCTAGTTTTTTGTAGAGAGACCTGAATAAGGGTACCTAGAGTGACGAAGCTATGAAAGGGATATATCGGTATTCTCTGTCAGTATCTCGGCATTTCCTGGCCTCGTCAAAATTCAAAACAGAGTTAGCTGCGGTGGGCGTGGTTGCTATTGACATTTGTCATGTCCCCGATTTGTTTACAAATTTGAATTGTCATTATTTTGCATGCCGAAATCGCCGAAACCCGGGCTAAAAGTGCCAAAACGAAAAAGGTGCACCGTGAAGCAGTACAAGAGTCGGGAAGATGTGATGTTTTCCTTGTCGAAGAAACCATCAGGTATAGAATCTTGCAAAATTGATGAACTTCTATTATTGTACTTTTTGGGTTTTCCAGCTGTTTGGGGCCAGTACCTACTGAAATACATAATATACCTACTGCGCTTACGGCAATTACAAATCTATCTTCACGATGGGGTCACCACGTCGACGGTTACTGCATTCAACGATCAACGGAATTTGCGTTCGACGGAATGAGTTGGATGATGAAACCTACGTTCGACGAAATGCCAGCAGTACTTGAAATACGGTGATCGAAAGCATCTGCTATGTATGGAACACAATATACATGACTAGAACAGTTTTTAAGAGTTTCTGTTAAATTTAGTGAAAAAATCTGTGTTGAAAGATGAAACAGTCGACTTAACCTAAACAAAAATATTGACAGCTCATGTCATGCATTTTGACTGCAAGGATGTCTATACTACTGGCTGGATAAGAAACTTCGCCGCCATCTTGAAGCTTGATTTGAATCTGTGACCGTCGGGATTGTCATCGTGACATTCGTGATGGACGCCGCCAGCCTCTTGTGCATCCATGGCGAATTATCGTTGATTATGCCGCGCAAGCCCAATAGTGTTCGCAACAAGCGGACCCCGCAACATAACTCACTTTTTGTTGCAGGTAATTGACTAATTGCTATCATTTTACAAGACCGGGCCCATACCGGGCCTGGCAGCAAACTTCTGAACGACAGTTTCGAGCGTGCTCCGACTGAACGTGACTATGGTTACGGGCAGTCACACGGGCAGTTACGGGTGGCGGACCAGTCGCGGACAATAACACTTCGACCGTCGGGATTGTCAAATCTCGGCTTCACCTTTCTACGTCAAAACCGGCGAAGCTTCTTGTCCAGTCAGTATAGACGTCCTTGTTTGACTGTGACGCAGGGTGGTTCAGTAACAAGCAATGGCACCACACCCTGACGTGCAACTACCCTAGTGCTCTAGCTTTCTCTCTCTCTATACCCTCTCGCTCAATGACTTGGCTTTCGTCACTCTCTGGGTGACCAGATCCAGGTCTCTCTAGTTTTTTGAAACTGTTAGCGCCATCTAGAATGCCGGTACCCTACTACTTCGGCATAGGCAGCCCCATGTCATAGTGCCACTTGATCAAAGAAGGCCGTGAAAGAATCCTCATACGTGTAGGGACAACTCTGGTTGCTATGGCCAGACCGAGTTCCTGTCAGTGTCAAAATCGCCAGTGGTACGCGTCGTAGACTCGGTGGGGTTCCGATTTGCCATAATTATTATCTTGGCGCCGAGGTACAATTTTTACGAGAAGATCTGCTTCGCCCCCTCATGAATTTTGAATTCTCGCGCGTTGGTGATGGTTACATGCACTTGCCTGCCTGGTAGTCTGATGGCGGAAGTGTTGCACAAGTGTTGTTTGTTGTTGGTTTCGCCGGCGGCCCGTGGAGCTCATCCAACAGCTTCGGTGTGCTCTCTGGCCCAGAGGGGCCCCCCATCCCCATAATGAGCCCACCGTGCTTGATGTGTGGCCGTGCTCGTGCTCCCACCCAGCATCAGCTGTCTGATTTCTGCTCTGTGGCTTTGCAGGTTAGAATAATTAAATAGTAAGTACTGGTTATTTGATTGGACTTATTTGTTATAGGAAAGTGTTTTTGAATCTGTTATTCTGTTCCAGGCAAGGCACATAGTCTTCGGACATGCAGATTGTGACCGAGCAAACCTTTGCGATGGAAATTTTTCAACGACGTCCTGCACCGAATTTCCTGTGTACAATTTTAGAGAAAAAGGACAGTGGACCTCAGTGCACACATTGATGGAAGACCGAGTGGAAGACAATCGAAAATATCAGTTAATTTAGATAGAAATAACATGGAATCTGATGGAAATGGATGGAGTGCAAAATAAATGATGTTAAAGTGATTGTCATTGACCGCTGAGCACAGGGCAGGGGTTTCTAAACGCTTGCAGCAAAACAGGTACAGACACTATTATTTTACTCCAATCACTTTTATCCAATATTCTTTTTGAGGTAGTACCTGTGGTAATAAGTGCTGATACTACAACCTGCTGGAGCTGGTGACTGAGGCCGCAATCAGTCCAAAACGTGCAGTTTTCACCAGGCAGGATCAAACTTATTTGACGGTTTGAGTTTGTGCTTTGTAAACTTCGTGCTTAGCTTTTGACGACCTTCAGCAAAAACAGGTATATACAGGTACATTACAGATTCGAATGCCCAATGGCACAAACGTGCGTGGTATCACATTTTAGTTTCGTACTAAACACGAGATCAAAGTTTAAAAGTGAAATACATGCAAATCCGATTACTTCAAGGAAAGAACATGATGGAAATACAAAACATAGCTACATCCATCTTCATACGATAGTTTTTGCGCTGAAACAAACTTGAGGTAATATGCACTTGTAATTTATTTTGTATTACAAAAAAATGATCTGACAGTTCAAGTAAAATGGGTTTTACAACATAAAATAAAAGCCGTCTCACCTGGGTTTGGGTATCCGAATAATCGCTTGGAGCTATATGTTGTATTCACAATATATTCTTTCCTTGAAGTAACTGGTTTGCATTTGATTCGACAATAAAAATTTGATCCTGTGCTTGGCACCGAACTAGAATTTGATACCACCTTTATGCAATCAGGCAAAATTGAACTTCCCTAATTTACACTATTTGAAACTGACGTATTTTCGTGATTACTGAATTTTATCTTTTTCTTATTTGTTCAGATATCACCCAGACATCGAACGGTACACCATCGACTCACACCGGACAGGGTCTAATTGTGAGCTTCTGCAAGACTGCAAGTGAGAACCATGATTCTTTTTGGAAAAACTTTCGGAAAATCCATGGGATTTTCATGAAGCTGCCAGCATTAACAGGTACAGCTTAATATGTAAACGTGGTTTTATTTTTAGCTGTAACAGCAGCATCGCTCATTGGCTTTCATGCCATGCATTGTGCCACAAGAGCCAATGAGGGATGCTGCGCTTAGCCTAAAATCATATGGCTAAGTAAGCCGACTGAATCCACCCTTACAGTAAATATAATAAAGTCGAAGTGTTTTCAAAAATATTGAAAGTTTGTTCTTTCTTACTTGTTCTAGAGAACCCTGGATATAGAACGTTAACACACATATGAGATTTGACTACAAGCTTTTGCAAGTACGAACCATGGTTCTTTTCTGGAAAAACATTCTGAAAAATCATGGGAATCTCTCAAACAGCTGCCAGCGTAAGCAGGTACAGCTTCATATTATCACTCATCTAATCAAACCTCAGTTTAAAGTTGGGTGTCCCCTTCGATATAAAAATCGACATATTGTTCGATAAAATATTCACTAGAAATCAAGAGTTATTACGGGTGGATAGTTTTCAAATGATCACTCAGTATACTTAGTGTAAGAAAGATAATTTTCAACCTCGGAAAAAATGTGGACGTTCCGAAAATTTGGTATTATGTTCAGAAGTGAATGTCCTATGACATACCCAAAATCGCGCCCCAGGGTTTTGAGTTATTGGAGGGGGGAATTTGCAAATTGAAATAGAAGAGATGAAACTCGTTCATTGGAAATACATCGTACTTCGACGCCTCGTACCTCATTCATATCATTTTGGCATAAAGAGTGTCATCAATATCATTGTTGAAGGCGGTCGTGGGGGTGGCGAAGCTCGGCTAAATGGGTCTTTTTTTCCCCGGCTATAGAACCCATCACGACAAGTTTGGTATCTTCTCCAACTAGATTCAATCTGCTGAATTCGAATCCGGTGTGTAAATTTTGATGGAAACAAGCTCTAACAAGTTAACTGGGAAAAACTTGCTGTTTCTACGACAATTTTTTCCACTGTTCTTTGAAACATATTTCAGAGGCCATGTGGAGCTACACTTTATGTATAATTTTGTTTTTCGGAATTAAAAAAATTCATCTGAGCCTGAGCCGGCCCGGCGCGGCGTCTGCTGGTGAACTGAACAATACAGCATGCACCTTCATATGAAAATAGGAAAATGGCTCAAGCTATTGTAAAATTATCAACTCATCTTCGGAAGTTCGGTCACCTGTGCCGAATTAATTCCCTACAACATAAACAAAAGCGCCATAAATATCACTGCAGGATTTAGAGTTATTTGAGGAGAGAGATGACATTTTTTCAGGATTCATACTTTACATTTCAAATGCGACCGTGAACCCCAAATTTGAATAATGGACAGTTTTTTACCCACAGGGGGTTGAAGTTAGAGGTTCTGACGGCTTAAAACTTATATTATGACGTAAATAAAAGTTTTTCTATTTGGTTTCTCCGTGACATCTGATGCCAAAACTTCATCCTATGAACAGTTTTTGTTCTACAGAAGACTAAAGTTGAAGATTTGAGATCATAAATATTGAACTTTAGTCCCCTGTAGAACGAAAACTGTTCATAGGATGAAGTTTTGGCATCAGATGTTCAGCAGGACTGGGAGTAGTAGTACACAATACTAAAAATTCAGCCAAATTAACCGAGGAGAATCGCCACCCCAACATTAGGGGTGGAAAATAGTTTTCATGTCAAAATTCATAATTTAAATTACAGAAGCCATCTTCATGGCTTTTGAGAGTAATCTCGAATTTTATAATGGTAGATAGGGGTTGGAGGTGAATGAGGGGGTTGATTTTTTTCTCTTGAACAAATACAATTGGCATATAACACAACTTGAAGAGAAACCAAATGAAAACTTCTATTAACGTCATAATATCACTATGAAGCCGTCAGAACGTCCAACTTCAACCCCCTGTAGGTGAAAAACTGTCCAATATTCAAAGGGATTCACGGTATCTGATTAGTATCTTATGAGCTACAACATATCAAAAATTCAGATAACTGACTTGGGAGCCAATTTCCATAAGAATCGTGCGGGGTCCATTACATACATACCGGATTTGAATTCAGAAGATTGAATTTAGTCGGAAAAGGTACCAAACTTGCCGTGATCGGTCCTATATGACCAGGAAAGGGAAAATATTCAGCTAGCCGAACTCCGCCTTCCCCCCCCTCTTCCGACACCCCCTCAACAACAATCGACACCTTTTGTGCCAGAAGGGTACCATTGAGATACGGTGCGTTGAATCCGACGTATTTTCATCCAGAGTGGATAGACGGGTTTCATCCCCTCCATTTCAAGTTGCAATTTTGGCTTCATGTTAAAGGTGGGTTCAGTCAGCTTATTTAGTCGAATGTTCCAATTCAAAATTCAAAGATGCGACAAAATAAACTGACCAAACCCATTAACAACACTTTTCTAATCTGGCCCTGATTTTACACTAGATCAAACAAAACTTGAGTGTTGCCAAAAATACTGAACATTTTCTTTCCTATTTCTTTCAGACGTTACACATACATGGTTTGACTGCAAACTCCTGGAAGTAGGAATTATGGAAACCTTCTGGATAATAACAGGAATCTCAATGAGCTTCAAGCATAAATAGGCATAGCTCATCACAAAAAAGGAATTCAGAATAAAAATAGTTCTTTTATTCATAACATAGTACCCAATATTTGGCCTGCACGTGTGAAATTTTCGTCCTATTCAAAAGATTTTCTGAAGTTTGCTGATGAAAAATGGAAGAGGTCCAGAAGAACAGAAAAGGTGGACTTGAAAAGATGAATAAAAAGAATGATGATTGGAAGGCAAAGATGACATGAAGAGATTTTAAGGCAGTGACATTTGTTTGACAAATTATTGTAACATTCTGAACAGTGTTGAGATATAAACTACCTCAGACCTATCTCAGAAGAGCTCTTTAGCGCCTTGATGTGTATAATAATTAAAATTATCTCATTAATATAATTCTGTATTCATTTATTTCAATATAATATAGGTACCTACTTATATTTTTTAGATTGATGTTTCTGATGTATACGTATTTTTTTACAATTACTAGCTTCATTTCAGAACTGTTCTAATTGAGCTTTTTAGCGTTTTCTAGTTGCATCACAGTTGCATGCATCCACTGCAGTGCTATGCATCACTTAATTATTTTGATGTGCAGCTAATCCTGTGTAAATAATCCTAGAACAGATCAAATTCACCTTTATTGTCAATATATAAGAAAAACTACATATTAAAATAGGTATGTACCTGGGGATATTTCTACATATATACTGCCGCTTCGGCAGTTGTGAGTCTGTCTCCTCAATTAGCTCGATTGCCTCGGAATCGTTCATCACTTGTCAATAAACAGCTCGATCCACTCAGATCGGCGTTTTCCATTAGCTAATCGGAGCACTCGGAGTTGGATCTGCCTGCTCCGATTCTCAATAGAAGTGGATCGAGCCGTTTATTGATAACTGATGAACGATTCCGAGGTAATCGAACTAATCGAGGAATATTAGGAAGAGCCTGTCACACGCACAAGCTTCAACTAGCGCTTACTTATACGGTATAGTTTGAGCAAGTGATATGAAGACTTTATGATGTGGCCACACGTGCAGGCAAGTTTGTGCAAACCCTCAGTTTCAAGTCTCCCTTCAGGCCAAAGCAATGTTGTCTTTGGAAAAGCTCTTATTGCTGCAAGTGTTCTATTTAAGGAGAAGCAACAGGAGCCCCTGCTCAAAATTGTGCAAGAGTCGGGCCCTGAAAAAAAGAATGGATTAACATGTAAATTCAACTGGCTGGCATGGCCTGTGACCTGTATAATTTAATGAACTTCGTGGGGGACCTCTTGCAGTAAGCTCGTACGTCCATGTTTAAGCTCTGCGACTGTGGATATGGCTCAACGGCTGCCCACAGGTTCAATTTATATTGTTCGACCAAGTTTGCACAGTCCACATCTTTCCAAGTCGCCCTTTGTGGCTTGCACATGCTAGCGTTTTGTCTTTGTCGTCCACACGTACAGACTTCCCGATACAAGCTGGTTCGTACAAGTAAGCGCGAGGTAAAGCTTGTGCGTGTAACAGGCCCTTGAAGAAGTGAAATTTGTCAAACAAGGCAAATATTTCTCGGCAGTCTGTGCAGGGGAGTATGACCACACGTCGATGCCACATGCTGATGCTGATAAGCGGTGAGAAGTTGGCACTCTCTAGTAAGCCTGAGCAGGTACAACATAAGCTCATGCCCCTCGTGGTAGTGGAAGAATAGGCTAATCTTTGGTTAGAGGTGGTGATCGGTGCTGTGCACAGGCCAGGAGATAATGGTGCAGGGAACATTCTTCGATGTGGACATCACTCAATACTCAATCATGCAAGCCAGGGATCAGGTGTAGACATAGTGTAGATTTAGATTCCTCCTTGCTCTTGGTTTTCTTACACTCGCGTCACGCACTGGCACGAAACACAGCGTTGTCATTTATGCCCGCTATTACCGCAACCAATATTCCACGTTGGTACGACAAGTAAACAATACTTGCGGTCGAAGAAACTAATTACACGGATACCGAGTTTGTGTCAAAGTGACAGGAACCCGACAATTTTTCCTTGTTACGCTACTGGAAATTCCGAGTTCCTGTCACGATTTTCCTTGGCGACTGTCACCACGTTTTGACAAGTTGTCCGTACCCGTATGAGGATTCTTTCCACGGCCTACTTTGATGGAGTGGCCCTACCATGTCATGGTGCAGGTAGCGCCATCTCTACTTGGCAGCAAGTACATGTCAGGATGCAGGGTGGTGAACGCCACCACTTCCATCGTGCCTTGCGAACAGCTTGTTGCCTTTTTGCTTATTCTATTTGCTTTGTGTAATTGTGTATAATTATAACGTTCACACTGTTCAATCCCTAAAGTGTTGTTCACCTATAATATCAGAAGTGGTTAAAGAAGCTTTAAAACGCCCACAATCGGCAGTGTGCAGTGTGCATCAGGTATTATTATGTTTTTCTCGAGCGGCCTGCACTCCAACCCAAGACAATGGCGGAAGGCGGAAGAAAACAGTACCGCACGGCCCGCAAAAAAAGCCACATCACGCCCCAAGCCGAGCCCCAAGCCGATTGCTTTGTGTCTGCATCATCTTCGTTGGAAATGGTGCTGTAAAAATTATTAGATTGGATGGATTCCAAAACCATTGCCTGACAATAATACAGTTTACCCAACTTTCTTCCGACCACAGACGATCCCGAAAAATAGGCTGATGACGTCCCGCAAACTTATGACGGAATTGTAATGGAGTGACGCTTACCTACATTACCTAAAATGACTCGAATTTCTGGCTGTTTTGAAGGTAAGGTAAGCATTTGGTTTTCTGGGCGGCCCCCTAAAATGCCTAAAGTAACCGTACTTGGCTAACTTGAGGAGAGATGTGTGCGCTCCGCTAACTTTGCAGGCGTTGCTATTGTGTGGTAAGCTTTTAATGCTTGATGCTGTTGACTTTATTGATTCAGACGGTTGCTCGAGTTACGGTCATTAATGCTCGTATGAAACTTCAAAAATTAGAGACTACACGTATTGACTTTACTCACGCACAATTGATCAGTATTATTTTTTGTTTTGGCATTCTTGATTCGATGATACAAACTCACTATTTACAAGTTGAATCACACTTTTGTGACGTCACTTCAATGTAGTAAAATTTCAAGCCACCACTCCGAGCACCACTCAAATAATGTTTATTTGGTTCCTTCTGCCAGTTTTGTCGGGCAGTATTTTCAGATTAGATGTTTTGATTGCAATCAGTTTGGTCGCCACCGAGTCAGTTGCAAAAGTACGTCAACAAGCACAGCCAGTCGGTTTGAAAGAGAACGCGAACTTTCCGACACCAAACGTGGTTCACAAAAAAGAAAAAACCTTACAACGCTCCATTTTGTGATCATTGCAAACGTAAAAGGCGTATTAGGCATTTTAATACGAATTGCTTCATTTGTGAACTTATTGAAACTAGAAACTACTATGAACGAATCATAGCGACAAACTTATGGGCCGGAAGGTCTAGAAAATACAAAGCGGGTGGATGTATGTATGTCCCCTAAATCAAATGACACACTCACGTCAATGGTGTACTAAATTGTGGAACTTGATGAACACAAAACAAACGCCTTGTTGTATACAGAAGCCCCAAGTTACTATGGTGCGTTCGTCTTTGACTACTTTTCCTCAGTGAACATTAGTTCCTGAACATTTCAAGCTCACCGGAGTAGGCGGCTCTACTCACGCATCTTACCCTGTCAGTATCAAAGTCAAATTCAACAATCACATTATTGTTCATAAATTATACGTCGTTGATGACGATACAATTTGCTGCGATGCCCTATTCGGTTCGAATTTTCTCAATTCACCAATAATTATGTCACTTTCATCAATTTTCAATCCGAACCTCATCTGCGATATGATGATTTTTGCGAAAGTCTTCGGACAAAAACTTACAATCAATCTTGAACGATAAATGTGATTCGTGGAGAACTTGTTACGAGTGCAAGCTGATGTCTCCACCGCTTGGAATAATTTGGTTTTCCGAATCCAACTGATTATCAACTCGACGGTTCACAAGGCAATTCAACGAACTCTATTACAAACACTCTTTGGTTGTGATGGCCGACTCTCCGAGATAGCAAGAATAATTGACCAAGCCTTAACTGACAAATTACCATCTTCTCCTATTCACAGCGAAAAATGGAGGGAATTCGTGAACAAACATATGAATGCTAATGCAAAAAAAACAAGAACGGGCTAAAAATTAGTCATCTAGAGGGTCATCCCAAACATCACTACTTCTCAGTCGATGATTATGTACTCCTTTCTCGAGAAGTTTTGCGACAAAAAAAAAAGAAAAAAGTTGAAATCCAGTTGGGTTAGAACGTGTTAAGTGGTCGCAGTTATATTTCTTCCAAATGACCACTATTACCTTTGCAAAGTGGGTGACTTAACAACAGAAATCGGCCCGATTTACGACTGAGGCTTTTTGCGTCTGTGACCCCAGGAATGGTTTCCGAAAGACTGCAGTGAACCTTTGGATAGCTACATGACCAAAGAGAATGTATCTGAGGTATGGTACAAGTTTCGAGTTTGTGTTCATTTTTTATGACTCTACCCATGTTAAAGTAGTTCGTCGTAACTCTACACTTGGTTAAAGAAGTCAGTGGTTTGATGACTCTACACCATGTTAAAGTAGTTCGTCGTAACTCTACACTTAGTTAAAGAAGTCAGTGTATTGATGACTCTACACCATGTTAAAGTAGTTCGTCGTAACTCTACACTTGGTTAAAGAAGTCAGTGTATTGATGACTCTACACCATGTTAAAGTAGTTCGTCGTAACTCTACACGTGGTTAAAGAAGTCAGTGTGTTGATGACTCTACACCATGTTAAAGTAGTTCGTCGTAACTCTACACTTGGTTAAAGAAGTCAATGTGTTGATGACTCTACACCATGTTAAAGTAGTTCGTCGTAACTCTACACTTGGTTGAAGAAGTCAGTGGTTTGATACAGCAGCAGAAAAAGCAGAAAAATATTGACTGTGTTCACTTTATCTGTATAGAATTCTCACCTGTATCTATAACAAAAAGTCTGAATTTTCTGTCGCGGACAGCGGTTATTTTACCCAAAACGGTGATATACTGAGGCCGCGAAGGGCTCGACACGCCTTCCAGGAGAAAGCACCATCTAACGCCGGATGCAGGCTCTTCAATAGACTGCCTTCATCAATTAAACTCGAAACAAATCCCCAAAAATTCAAACAATTGTTGAAACATCATCTTATAGGGGGTTGCTATTACACGGTCGGTGAGTTTATGGAGCATGGCTGATCGAAGCTCGTCTGTTTTGTTGTTTGTTAAAATAATATTGTCTCTTTTTTGTCAAAAAATGTATTGTTTTAAGTGTGTATGCTTACGTGATCGTACATTATTTTACTGTACAGTATATGGCTGTACCCTGTGTTGACTTACCTATGTACATAAAGTATCAAGAAAAGATTAATAAATATTATGATTATGATTATGATGACTTTACACCATGTTAAAATAGTTCGTCGTAACTCTACACTTGGTTAAAGAAGTCAGTGGTTTGATGACTCTACACCATGTAAAGTAGTTTGGCGTAACTCTACACTTGGCTAAAGAAGTCAGAGGTTTAATGACTCTACACCATGTTAAAGTATTTCGTCGTAACTCTACACTTGATTAAAGAAGTCAGTAATTGGATAACTCTACACTTGGCTAAAGAAGTCAGAGGTTTGATGACTCTACACCATGTTAAAGTAGTTCGTCGTAACTCTACACTTGATTAAAGACGTCAGTAATTTGATAACTCTACACGTGATTAAAGAAGTCAGTAATTGGATTACTCTGCACTTGATTGAAGAATTCAGTAATTTGATGACTCTACACACACTTAGTTACAGTGGATTTTTTTTTTGTCTGGCCGCGACACCAAACCTGATGTTTTCTTGGATTTCAAAGGCCTCGGAAGTCTCCGGTTCATCGCAAGGGCTCTGGCCTTCTGGCTTATACGAGTTCTACGTCAGGATAGGCCGAGCTGGGCCGAGAGCGTCCCATCGTCAGGTTGGCCGTGTTAGCGCCATCTAGAATGCCGGTACCCTACTACTTCGGCATAGGCAGCCCCATGTCATGGTGCAGGTAGCGCCATCTCTACTTGGCAGCAAGTGCATGTCAGGATGCAGGGTGGTGAACGCCACCACTTCCATCGTGCCTTGCGAACAGCTTGTTGCCTTTTTGCTTATTCTATTTGCTTTGTGTAATTGTGTATAATTATAACATTCACACTGTTCAATCCCTAAAGTGTTGTTCACCTATAATAGAAACTATTTTGGCAGATTGTACAAGGTATTGTGTAGTGTTAATACAGCTATTAGGTAAGTTTTTTTTTTTGGACATGTTTGACACCCTGTAACTTCTGAAGCAACCGACGCGACGCATGAGTGACAGAAGCTGTTTTTCTTGTTTGCCATCATAAAAACTATCGATTTAACCGTTTCTGTCTCGTGATGAAATGACTTTAGGTGAAATGTCGCCATCCAGCGTACTATTTATTACGTCTTTGACGCTCGATTGATTGAGAAGGTTTCTTCTGTTAGGACCTGGACCATCACGTGTATTCGGACTACTGACGCCAAATATTGTTTAATTATTACCTTATTGTTGTTGCTATACAACTGGCCGGCCATCTCGCGTGCCATGTATTCTTTCTCCTGCTTGGTGATGTTGGATTTCGGAGAATCATAATCATCACTAATGAATATCACATAGAGCACCGCCAAGCACATACAAATGACGGAGACGACGTACATAGGCACCTGATATCCAAACGAAGTGGAAAGCCACACTGACAACATCACTCCTACCTTTTAGAGATTTTACATATAATCAATTTCACGGCTTACCGCATTAGAGCAAGCTATGGAAAAAATGGGCTGCGTTGGTACGAATATGACACGTTGACGACTTGTTGGCAGCTAGCTGTCTTTATGTGCAATTTTCAATGTGACATTGTCACCGTGTCGGGGAGTCATGTACGCGAAAGTGAACATTTTCGAGAATGTGCGAGGAATTGTTGGTTTCCTTTGAGTGAGTTGCAGTGTAAACGATAAGGGACATTGTCTTCACTGGTTGGTGAGTCTTCGCCAAGGCTTATTAGGTTTTTGCCGGCCACTGAGAAAAATATGCCGAAAGTTCGTGATGCCGCGAAGAAACGGAATGTAAAAAGGAAAACCCACTGCTCAAGAGGGAACTATTCTTCAGATGGACGATATGTATAGTAGGACAATAATTTATGGAGTTGAACTGTACGGAGACGAGACAATTTGGGCGTGAGTAGGTAGGTACCTACACTGTGTTGTCTGCCAGCATATATCTTCATACCTTGCTTACTGTTGCAGTAGGTATAATAGGTAGAGCTAGAGCTAGAGTAGGTACCCAGTACCTACTCACTACTCCAGTAATGTGCATTTCTCCATAGCTTGCTCTAATGCAGAAAGCCGTGAAATTGATTAAAGGTAGAACAATTATTATTAAAAAGGGCTACATTGAACCCTTCTTGGAGAAGATTCACACTTACGGACCTTCCCAGAGGGTAACCTGAATATACCATGCTGGCCATCAGAATCTTCTCGGAGGGGATCGTCCATCGCGCCAAAATAACTTGACTCGACGGCAAGGCGATTGCTGTGAAAAAATGGTTGCTGCAATACAAAATCATCAGGAAAGTCGTGTCGTCCATAAAGTCCAAGGCGATTGGTATCAGGCCCATGCACAGGCCAGAACCAGCAATTGACGTAAAAAGGAACCATTTGGCGCCATAGAGTTCCGAAAGCCTACCGGCAGGTATGCTCGGCACGATCATCGCGAGGAACTCCAAGAAGGAAAATAGGCGCCACTTTAGCAGTTGCTATAAAAACAGATACAGGATACTAAGTAAGAAAGTAGGTATATCCCATACACTTTCTATTTCCAGTAGGATGACTTTTCGGAGCAAAAAAAAGTGACAAGCTGGGGGGCTACGACTACGGCTGATGGCACCTGCAAAGTTTTGGAGCGAAGCTATCAGCGGCCATCGGCCGTATTCTCCCAGCGCGTCGCTTTAGTTTTGCTCCAAAAAGTCATTCTAATGAGAATAAAAAGTGTATAGGATATAGTTTAATCTTCGGCTTAGAACTTCATTTTTCATTACCTACTTCTAATCCTCTGTGGGTAGTTTTTTTTTCGAAGAAACACACTTGCAGAGTCATGCTTTGTATTTCGCACGTCGAAAACATGGCCGTGAGCATTAAGGCTGTTCTGAATCGGGCCTTTACCAAATGCACTGGAGAACAAAACGGAGAATAAAATAAAATTGAAAAACCAAATAGTGATGGCGGGAACTTACTGCATTGCAAATTATCTTGATAAATATCTTTGAACAGTTTTTTAATCCGTGACTTCCTACTTGCCGAGGGATCGGCAACTTCGGAACTCGGAAATATTATTCGAAATGGTTTCATCGCACTGACATGCGCAACAATGATGACTGACCATGTGCCATATCTGTCTTATCTATCGGTTGGTTGCCAGATTATTTTGTAACCATGTAGTAATACAACTCGCTTACTGGCAAGTGTTAGTCCGGATGGTAAGCGCCAGCAACCTTGCACGAAGTGATTCCGCGATGTCACTTGATACGAATGTTATACAGGGTGGCCCAACGAAAACAGAACAGAGGGCTTTCGGGCATTTCACTTCATTTTTTCGAAAAAAGCTCAGACAGGTCGATTTTTATATCGAGGGGGACATAGATTGGCAAATTTTCATCTTCAGCCCCCACACCCATACCCACATCAACTTTAGAATTTCAAAGACACCATCTACTCTGCGATACATCAAATCAAAAGGAATCAAACTGTTTTTCTGATTTTTTTTTCAAAATTTCCAACCCCACCCATCTTCTTAAATTCCTCTGACTGTCCCTTTTTATATCCTCGACCCCTCAATTCTCTTCAATTCAATCAGCGTCATCCTGAAATAGCATCTAAGGAGAAAATTTTCGGTGGAGAAAAGTGTTACCCAAATTAACCCCTTTCCTCTTCCCCACCTCAACTTTAAAACTTAACAGATACCACCTACTTTGTGATACATCGCATAAAAAAGAAATTGATTTCTCTCCCTGAAAGCATTTTTTTTGGAATTTTCAACTCCTCTCCTGATAAATTGAACATTCGGAGTATTCTAGGGGAAAAAGGGGCTTTTTGAAAACTCTGAAAATATTTTATTCAGGAAGAGAATTCAATTCCCTTGATTTGATGTATCACAAAGTAGGTAGTGTCATTTTAGATTTTGAAGTTGAGGTGGGGAAGTGAAGGGGTGAATTTGGGTGGCAATCTTTGCACAGAAAATTTTCTCCCTCGACCTCGATGCTGTGCAGGATGACGTTGTTCATACTGAAGAGAATTAAGAGATCAAAAATATTACATTGGAAACTCTGACAATTTTAGGAGAAAGGGGGCTGGGGCTGGAAATTATACAAATATTTTTTCAGAAAGAGAATTCAATTCTCTTTAATTTGTGTATCGCAAAGTGCGTAGTGTCATATGAACCTTCGAAGTTATGATGGGAGGGGGTGAAGGGGCTGAAGATAGAAATACGTCAATGTATGTTTCAGATGTCCCCCTCAATATAAAAATCGACCTGTTCGAGCTTTTCTCAAAAAAATGAGGTGAAATGCCCGAAAACCTCTCTGTTCTGTTTTCGTTGGGCCACCCTGTATGTACCCATACCTTCATTTTAAGAGGTGGAGCCAAGATGGCGGTCCGTCCAGACGCCGTATACAGGATGATCAAAAATGCAAAAACTCCAACTCATGAGCTAGAAAAGTTGAAGTCATGAAAATCAGCATGTGAGTAGGTTCACAATTCAATGCTTATCAAGTTAAGACAAGCCGCGTTTGAATATCTTCAGCTGTTTCTGAAATAAGTATTCTGAATTTAGTGGCCGGTTTCATGGAAATGGATGTGTGGATGGATGGATATATTCGGATGAAATTCTTCATTACACAAAGAACAAAAATTTCCACAATCAATAAACTGCGATGTGTTGCAACTGTCCCCACCTCTAATTTCGAAAATATGACAGTCAACAGGTTTTTTCCTTATGGCCGCCATCTGGATGGGTCAATTTCGGTATAAGAGATTATTTTCAAATATTAGGCCAGTCAAATAAGGAAAGCTGGAGGGAAAAAACTGTTGGAGTTTTGGAAATTTGACAGTAATGTCCGATAAGGTGTACTGTTGAACATACTAAAAGTCCCCAACTCTACCTATTGAGCTCGAGCCGCCATCTTGGAAAAATGGTCCTTCGATCCAGTTTTCTGTTTATATTCCGCTAATCATCAGAGATATTCAATTCAGTTCAATAAAAAATCAAGGCTATAAAAATGTCTACAAAAATTGTTCCATACCGATTTTTTTCTCGAATCTGTTGAAATTAATTAAATCAAATTAACAAAAAAAAATCAAAAAATTAGCGATTTTTGCCTATGGCTAGAGATATTGTCTTCAAAATTTGTGAAGATGTTGGCAGTCTACATCAAAGCTGAACGTGACAGTTGAGATAAAAAAAAAAATTGCGAAAATATTTTTTTATTTTTTTTTCAAATTAGGCAAAAATTTGGTTTTCGAGTTTCACATTTCCAACAGGGCGGAGTAAAGGTTTCAATCGAACATTTCAGTTTTGATATTTACATATTGTAAGACAAGATTTCATAAGTATTGTGCCTTCACGAGCTTCTGGAATGCTCGATATGAATTAAACTGAAAGAATAATAGCTAAGTCCAAAAAGTGTTGTCGATTGGTTCTGAAGGAAACATTTCGAATCAAAAGACATCAGCAAAGGATATACAGGAGGTACAAAGGTTATTCAACTGTATATGAGCCCCATATTGATGTGCCTTATCCAAAATAGTACAAAGGAATTAATCAAAATGTGAAAATCCACCCTGTATAACAAAAAGTAACGATACAAAATGGCAGTAGTAGATCATACCTGGTGCCAAAAATACAGCTTTTACATTGCTGAAAAAAAGAACAAAATTATTTGATTTATTTGAAAGTTATTAGTCCTCAAACTTGACTTCACAAATTTGAGCCAGTCAAATAGGAAAAAGTAGAGAGAAGTAACGGTCGACGGACGGTCGGTCGAGTTTCAGAAATTTGACAGGAATGTTCGCTAAGGTATACTTATAAACATACTAAAAGTCCCCGCCTCTACTTATTGCGCTTGAGCCGCCATCTTGGAAAAATGGTCCTTCGATCAAGTTAATTACCATTTTTCCAAGATGGCGGCTCAAGCACAACAGGTAGAGGCGGGGACTTTCAGTATGTTTATTAGTATACCTTAGCGAACATCCCTGTCAAATTTCTGAAACCCCGAAAGTTACTTCTCTCTACTTTTCCCCATTTGACTAGCTGAAATTTGTAAAGTCAAGTTTGAGGACTAATAACTTTCAAATAGATCAATCAATTTTGTTCTTTTTTCCAGAAATGTAAAGGCTGTATTTTTGGCACCAGGTATGATCTACTACTTCCATTTTGTATCGTTACTTTTTGTTATACAGGGTGGATTTTAACATTTTGATTGATTCTTTTGTACTATTTTGGACAAGGCACATCAATATGGGGCTTATATACAGTTGAATAACCTTTGGACCTCCTGTATATCCTTTGCTGATGTCTTTTGTTTTGAAATGTTACATTCAGAACCAATCGACAACACTTTTTGGACTTAGCTATTATTCTTTCAGTTTAATCCATATCGAGCATTCCAGAAGCTCGTGAAGGCACAATACTGATGAAATCTTGTCTTGCAATATGTAAATATCAAAACTGATTGATGTTCGATTGGAACCTTTACTCCGCCGTGTTGGAAATGTCAAACTCAAAAACCAAATTTTTGCCTAATTTAAAAAAAAATGAAAAAATATTTTCGCAATTTTTTTCTATCTCAACTGTCACGTTTAGCTTTGATGTAGACTGCCAACATCTTCACAAATTTTGAAGACAATATCTCTAGCCATAGGCAAAAAATCGCTTATTTTTTGATTTTTTTTTTGCTAATTCAATATTATTAATTTCAACAGTTACAAGAAAAAATCGGTATGAAACAATTTTTGTAGACAATTTTATAGCCTTGATTTTTTATTAAACTTAATAGAATATCTCTGATGATTAGCGGAATATGAGCAGAAAACTGGATCGAAGGACCATTTTTCCAAGATGGCGGCTCGAGCTCAATAGGTAGAGTTGGGGACTTTTAGTATGTTCAACAGTACACCTTATCGGACATTACTGTCAAATTTCCAAAACTCCAACAGTTTTTTTCCCTCAAACGGAAAAATTTGTTCTAATTTGACTGGCCTATATGCACAAGTGCTAAACAGATCAAACAAGATATTGGATTGTTTTGAAACCCCATATTCATCTTTACAATGGTCATTTTGATGTGGTGATAGTTATAAAACTCGTAAAAATATGTTTTACATTTCCTAGTGTCCGATTAAAAAAAGTTGCTGACTGAGAACGGTAATTCTTGCGTTTAGATTATTGATCATGACCATCACTACTAGTTCCAATTGATTCCCAACGTATTCTATAATTAGTGAGTTTAAGATGGCGACCATAAGGAAAAAAACAGTTGACTGTCATATTTTTGGAAATAGTAGAACCGTTTCATTTTCTCCAAAGAAGTAAAGTCGTCCATTTCAAATTTTTACATTCCGACTCCCCCAACATTTTGGCTATCGTTGCGTGTAATTCAGCTGACCATGAGGCCAACCATTTACAGAAATTCCGCTCAGAACTTGCGAGGACAAAAAATCAGAATATTCGATATTTGAGATGCGCACCTCCACCATTTACGTCATCCATCATCTGAAATTTTGAAACTTTGGTTATGCACCAACACGGTATTTGTAGCCTATGCACACAGCTTACGATCACTACCAAGTGTGTAGAAATTGCTTCAGAAATAAAGATAGCGCGGCAAAAATAGTTTCTAGGGTCAGAAAAATTAAATCATGTTTTATGATTGATATCGACGCACAATTTCATCCTCTTTAACATATCTAAAGTCCCAAAAAATCCCCTCATTGGCTTTTTCTATAGTCGGTTTCAAAGTAGGTATAGTGCGTTCACAGTAACCATATTCCAAGACGATTTTCTGTTTTTGTCGCTATCATTTTACTGTTATGGTTCAAATCATTGAAACATTTCACTGCCATGGTTCAAATCATCCACTTTACTTATACACACAGCTATACTTTTTTTTAAAGAAAAACAGTCCCCGTAAGTGAAGCAATCAAAGACGTAACTCGCAATATCAATATTCATATTTCAGTACGAACGTTAGGGAAACCAACCTTGCATTTTATTCCGATGCAAAACGCTTTTGCACGTGAGAAGTAGGTACCTACAGGTAGTAGTAGTGCCCCGATGGGACCCGCGACTGGCGTGCTTCCTAAGAGGTCGATGGTCCAAAAAATTACCATTTTTGAAATCGTTACTTATTCTATACTTTTTCCGCTGAATTATATATTTTCAAGATCGAGGAACAGAACGCAATCAGTTTAGAGAATGTGTCATGCACCAGTGGCGTACCAGACGACTGCGAAGGGGCCGAGGTGCGATTTTTCACAAAGTCTTATGGTAAACCGTGACTAACACTTTTTTTTATATGTTTGGTAGAATCGTGGCCGAATTTTAGTCATGACATTATTTCTTCCGACATTGCGGAACGAGTTGCGGAATAAATTCCGTGAAAAAACGCGAAGTTTCGATCTATGAATTTGTCATTTTTTAGCTCCATTTCCATTGTGGTTGAAATCACCTATGATCACAATTTTGACATAGATTGTTCAATTGAACTACATATTTTATAGATGAATTTCATACACCAGAAGTTTATATCGATGTTACAAAGTCACACCGTAGTTTTGTTCCAAAACGTGCATCATGAAGAAATTTAATTTCAAAAGCTCGCAATGTCTAAAGAAAAATGTTGTCATGACTAAAATACGGCTCCGATTCCAGTTTTTTCTATTTTGTTTGATAGAGATAACTATTTCCATGCCTTGAAATGGATAAAGTACCAACTCAAAGCTTCATTCTGACCATAGCCTAGCTTTTTCTGTGTAATAGCACGTTTCGTCACATCAAGCTTTGACATGCAACATCTCAAGAAATAAAATAACTCCGTGACTTTGTGAAAACGGGAGAAAGTTTCAGCAAATGATATTTGTGTGTGAAATAGCCTAAAGCAACTGTCTAAGTCAAAATCATAGTTATAAATACATTGGACAAAGATGGAACTAGAATTACAAAACATCAATTTTAAGGGTAAAAAAATCATGTTTTTTTTTCTGATAAAATCGGTTCAACACGTCTCTATCAAAATTCCATTATTATTTTCAGAATCAGAATGTGCGGAATCAGAAATGATACCAAACATGTCAAAAAAAGTGTTAGTCACGGTTTACCATAAGACTCTGTGAAAAATCGCTTTTTGGCCCCTTCGCAGCCGTCTGGTAAGCCACTGGTGCATGACACATTCTCTAAACTTATTGCGTTGTGTTCTTTGACCTTGAACAGTAAAATGTACTAACGATTTGAACCATGACAGTAAAATGATAGCGACAAAAAAACAGAAAATCGTCTTGGAACGTGGTTGGTAATGCGCTATACGTTAAAACCGACTATAGAAAAAGCCAATGAGGGGATTTCTTGGGACTTTGGATATGTTGTAGAGGACGAAATTTTGAGTCGATATCAATCATAACATCTCATGATTCAATTTTTCTGAGGTTTGGGCAATATTTTTGCTATGTTTGCCGCGCTAAGATTCGCTGGAGGTTTTTAAACAGTTTAGTGCGGCGGCGGCGGTTAGTAAAGGCGCGTTCAGTCAGCTTATTCAGCCGCAAGTTTTAATTTTAGTCGTAAGCGCAGCATCGCTTATTGGCTGATCTGAAGAGGCTGAAGAGGAAGAGACTAAAACTAAAACTTGCGGCTAAATAAGCTGACTGAACGCACCTTAAGAATCACCTTGCATTTTGTGATAAAAGCATGGAATTTGGCACATACGCTCTACAGACTCTCCTTCACTATTTACGAGGCGTACCCACGATGGAACCACCGTGCAGCTGTCAGAATTGCCATTTGCCTACCTTCCAGGGGCAAAAACTGAAGTCGGTTATCAAGCTGATTCAAAAGTGACGTCTATCAATGCAGTAGACCTTCACAGTATAACTTCACCAAAACAGATGTCAATATTACAAAAGTAAGGGGAATGGGAGAGGATAGTTTTAGCCGCAGCACAGTTTTTTTTTGTTTGTTAATTTCGGACCAGATTTACAAGTTTGGTGTAGGTTCCGACTGAATTACATCTTCTGAGTTCAAATTGAATGTTGTGATTGCAGTTTGGAAAAAAAAGATTTTGTTTCGCTAAAATAAAAATATTGTTACGAGCGGCGATCTCGTACATATAGGTAGTTTCTGGATCTTTCCACCATTAGATCGCAGTGTAGAAGTCTGGAGCGATCTCGTGCATTCCAGAGCGTTCGGTATGTGAAACCCAATGGAGAGACTCGAACGTTCGATCAAGGCACATCAGTCCACTTTGGCGGAGGCGCAGATTCCAGAACACATGGAAAGCATACGGGCAACGTGTGCGATTATTCAGGAATGATCTAGAAACCGCATATGCCAGGCACTATGGAATTTGCTGGAAGCAGACAGAAACTTCGGGAACATTATTCGGAGGCCTTATATAAGGCGTCAACCGGCAGCTCGCGGCAGTATTGAATGTGGAAGCGAACAAGTGCGAAACAAGCGAAGTACCTGCGAAATAATTCCAAGTGGATAATTGTTGGCATTTATTGTAGTAGTACGCCGAAATAAACAGTGTGTTGTTTAAAAACAATCGTCTCAATTATATTCGAACCCGTACGCGAAATATCGTAACATTTGGTGTCAGTAAGCGGTATAATTGAGAGTAATTGGGCCTGCGACTACAGAACGTTCGGAATATTCGTGATTTGGTAAATGCCGGAGACGAGAAGCATGTCGAAGACAGGAGTCGAAGACGCTTTAGCGAGCATCATGGCGATGATGCAAGAACAAAAGACGGAACGCCAGACAGAGAAAGAAGAACAGGAGAAGAGGCGTTTGGAAGATAAAGAAGAATTGAAGAATCTTCTAGAAGGACAAGAAAAAGGATTGAAAAATCTTTTACAAGAACAGCGTCTAGAAGACAAAGAAGAACTGAGAAACCTGCTGGAAGAACATGAAAGGAAACACCTAGAGGAAAAGGAAGAAATTCTAGCCGTTGTAGAACAACAGACGCGGTATTTCGACGGCAGTGTGAACAAGTTAGAAGAGAAAATGGCTGCGATGGAAGCCAACATGACGAAGCTGGAGCAAAAGGTTCAGAAAACCGCCGCAAGTGCTGCGATGGTTAGTTCAGCGGGTGTTCATCGTGTGAAGCTGCCGAACTTCGATGGGAAAAGCCCATGGACTACCTATAAGAGGCAGTTCGATGCCGCTGCCGAAGCAAACGGATGGAGCGACGATGAGCGAGCCACAGCTCTAGTCCTGGCTCTCAGAGGCCCAGCATTGGAGCTGCTCCAGACGATTCCTGAGAATGAGCAGAACGACTTTGCCAAGCTGACGAGGGTTCTTGAGCTTCGGTATGGGGACAATCATGTGCGGCAGATCCATCAAACTCAGCTGAAGGCCAGGACACAAAAGAGCGGAGAAAGCCTTCAGGAATTCGAATCCGAAGTCCTGAGGCTGGTTCACCTGGCCTATCCAGCTCATCCAGCGGATGTTTTGGCCGACATCGCCAAAGAGACCTTCGTGGGCGGACTAAGAGATCCAGATCTGCGTCAGATGGTCATGATCAGCAATCCAGCCATCATCAGCGACGCGCTCATCCAAGCTATTCGCATCGAGGCTGCCAAAGATGCATCGCGCCCTCATCGTCTTAGAGAGGTGAACTTTGATGAATCCAAAGCATCACATGCTTCCGAGAAATCGGTGAAGGAGATGTTTGAGGAACTTTTTAGCGCTATGTCACGGAACAGACCCCAAGGCGAGCCAAGAGCTGGAGGAAGACCGCGTTGCTTCGGCTGTAGAAAACCGGGACATCTGCTCCGGGACTGCAGGCAAAGGTCGAGTTCAAGTGACCGGTCCACACCGGGACGGAGAACTCCCAGCCCTGATAGACGCTATCAGGAAAAACTAATTCCAGCTAGCGCTAAGGGGCGCACGCTGGCTGGCAGTCCTCAATGCCCCAGGAGTTACTCCGTCTCACTGCTGCAGAAGTCACCCAATAGCCTTCTTCTCAGTGGAAAACTTGACGAGGACGATTGCGTGTTCGTAATCGATACGGGAGCCACGAAGTCAATCGTTCGACGAGGGATACTTCGAAAGCAACGCATGCATTGTGCCACTGAGGGATGGCGCTCGTTTGACTACAGCTACCGGAGAGTCTGCTACATTGCACGGAGAAGCTGAAGTAAGCATTCGCTTCGGACGATTTCTTCTGCGAGAAAAGTTCCTGGTCGCTGACATTGTTGACGACTTCATACTTGGCCTCGACTTGATGGATAAATACGGATTCATCCTGGATGTTGGACAGCGGACGTTGAAAATCGGAAACGAAGAATTGGCGCTTAGAACATCCATGAAGGCCGCTGAAGAAATCCGCCTACTTTCGGCTGAAACCGTTCGTGTAGCCGCCAACTCCGAGAAAATCGTGTGGGCAACACTAAACGGACAACCTGGAGGACATGTCGCCGGCATTGCTGAACCCGACACAGCTGCCAGCTGCATCATGGCCAAGACATTGATTAACATGGACAAGACAAAAATCCCGATCCGAGTCATTAACCCGAACAAGACGAGCAAAACAATCAAGGAAGGAGAGACCCTGGGCAAGTGTGAACCCGTAGAGTGGATCTCACGCTGTGAAGACATATCGACAAAGGCTGCGACTCCCAAGCTCTTAGAGAAAAAGCTAGTGGAGATGTTCTCGCCTGACTGGAAACATCTGGATGGCAAGGAGAGACAGCTTGCGACGCAATTCATCCAGGAAGAAGCTGCAGCCTTTGCCATGGAAGGTAACCCTACCGGAAGGACCAGCGTGATCCAACATCGGATTAACACTGAGAACGCCGCACCGATCCGACAGGCTCCCCGGCGCCTACTATTGGCGAAGCAAGAAGAGGTGTCGAAGCTCTTGAAAAACATGTTGGATGAAGGCGTGATCGAAGAATCGACGAGCTCATGGTCTTCACCGGTTGTTTTGGTCACGAAGAAAGACGGTAGTACACGATTTTGCGTAGACTACCGCAAACTCAATGATGTGACGAAGAAAGACCGCTATCCACTTCCTCGGATTGACGACACTTTGAGCACGCTGTCTGGATCGAGATGGTTTTCGACGCTTGACCTGAAGAGTGGTTACTGGCAAGTGGGACTCCACAACGACGACAAAGAGAAGACGGCGTTTTCCGCTGGGAGCGGCCTTTATCAGTTTACTGTGATGCCGTTTGGACTTTGCAACGCACCTGCCACGTTTGAACGTCTAATGGAGTGCGTCTTGCGAGGTCTTACGTGGGAAACTTGCCTAGTCTACCTCGACGACGTGATGGTCATCGGCCGAACCTTCGAGGAGCACCTGAAGAACCTCCGGGAGGTAATTCGACGTCTTCGAGGTGCACATCTCAAGCTCAACCCAAAGAAATGCGTGCTCTTCCAGAAGCAAGTCAAATTTTTGGGGCACGTAGTGTCGTCGGAAGGAATCGAAACCGATCCAGCGAAATTGGATGCTGTACGAGAATGGCCACGACCGAGAAATCAGCATGAAGTCAGAAGTTTCTTGGGCTTATGCTCCTACTACAGACGATTTGTAGAAAAGTTCGCTGACATTGCTAAGCCTTTACACAAACTGACTGAAGACCGTGCGCCATTCCTGTGGACCAAGGAGTGCGAAAACTCATTCAAGACTCTGAAGATTGCATTGTGTTCGAGTCCCATCCTGGCATATCCTCAACTGCATGGACAATACATCTTGGACACTGATGCCAGCAACACCGGAATTGGAGCAGTGCTGTCACAACACCAGCAGGGCCAAGAGCGAGTAGTGGAGTACTACAGCAAGGTGTTGTCCAAGCCTGAAAGGAACTACTGCGTGACGCGTAGGGAGCTACTGGCCATAGTGAAAGCTGTCGATCACTTTCACCAGTACCTCTATGGCCGGAAATTTTTGGTGAGGACTGACCACGCTGCCCTGAAATGGCTACTGCAGTTGAAGAATCCCGAGGGACAGTTGGCACGGTGGATCGAGAAACTGCAACAATATGACTTCAAGGTCCAACACCGCCCTGGAAGAAGTCATGGCAACGCGGATGCTCTTTCTCGAAGACCATGCAACGAAGATTGTAAACACTGCAAGAGGTAGACCAGCAGAATGAGAACGTCGAAGTCAAGGCAATCGTTTTCGACACCCCGAGAAATTGGACTACGGCTGAGCTCAAGAAGGAGCAGCGTGAGGACCCAGCCATCGGTACGCTTGCTGAAAGGAAAGAACTTGGCCAAAACAGACCGGAATGGGCCGAGATATCTGGTGAAGGGCCCGAATTCAAGGCTCTTTGGGCTCAGTGGAATTCTCTGAGGATAGAGAATGGGCTGCTGAAAAGAGTCTGGGAGAGTCCTGATGGAAAAAAGGAGATGGTTCAAGTGGTGCTTCCCAAGAGGAGAGTGAGAGAGGTCCTGAAGGAGATGCACGATGGCGTCACTGGAGGACACCTTGGTGTGAACAAGACGTTGGCCAAGGTGCGCGAGCGGTTCTACTGGGTGAACTGCCGGAACGACGTGGAAACATGGTGTCGCCAGTGCGAGGTTTGTGCGGCCAGCAAAGGACCAAGAACTCGCAGCCGAGGGGAGCTGAAGACGTACAATGTTGGAGCGCCTTTTGAACGCATCGCGATCGATGTGGCTGGCCCGTTCCCCACAACGGAAGATGGCAACAAATACATCCTGGTTGCCATGGACTACTTCAGCAAGTGGCCGGAAGCGTACGCCCTGCCCAACCAAGAGGCTTCTACAGTGGCAAGGGTGCTGGTGGACAATCTGATAAGCCGCTTCGGAGTACCTCTGGAGCTACACTCAGACCAGGGACGAAACTTCGAGTCCAACGTGTTCCAAGGTATCTGTGCTCTACTCGGAATACAGAAGACCAGGACGACGCCCCTTCACCCACGGTCCGATGGAATGGTTGAACGGTTCAACCGGACGATGGAGCAGCACTTGTCAAAGGTCGTCGACGAGCATCAGCGAGACTGGGATCGTCATCTGCCGATTTTTCTGATGGCGTATCGCGCTGCCATTCACGACACCACAGGGAAAACACCAGCACGTGTTCTTTTTGGCCGAGAGCTTCGCCTCCCCTGCGATTTGCAATTTGGCACGCCGGAGAATGATCCGAAAGACATCCCCGAATACGTCGACGACCTGAGGCAAAGAATGTGTGACATCCACGAGTTGGTTCGAAACCGGATTCGAATCGCGACCGAATGAAGACCCGTTACGAGTTGAAGGCGAACTCCACGGGATTTCAGGCTGGTGACCTGGTCTGGTTGTACAATCCTCAACGCAAGAAGGGAAGGTCTCCGAAGTTGCATCCGTCGTGGGAAGGACCGTACACGGTAGTCAAGAGGATCAATGACGTCGTGTACAGAATCCAGCGAGCCCCAAGAGCCAAGATGAAAGTTGTCCACCTTGATCGCCTTGCACGTTACTCCGGGAGTAACGATGAGCCTATTCGGGACGAACAAGCTTAAGAGGGGGGCAGTGTTACGAGCGGCGATCTCGTACATATAGGTAGTTTCTGGATCTTTCCACCATTAGATCGCAGTGTAGAAGTCTGGAGCGATCTCGTGCATTCCAGAGCGTTCGGTATGTGAAACCCAATGGGGAGACTCGAAGGTTCGATCAAGGCACATCAGTCCACTTTGGCGGAGGCGCAGATTCCAGAACACATGGAAAGCATACGGGCAACGTGTGCGATTATTCAGGAATGATCTAGAAACCGCATATGCCAGGCACTATGGAATTTGCTGGAAGCAGACAGAAACTTCGGGAACATTATTCGGAGGCCTTATATAAGGCGTCCGTCCTTATAAAGCTCCATATGCGAGGAGCTTGTGGTGTGGTTAGTTAGCGCGTTCGACTGCCACTCCAGAGGTCGCGGGTTCGATCTCCGCCGGGGACGGATTTTCGGCCTCGAAAAACAAGCTCCTTGGTTTAGTTGGAATGCTTGCTAAATGCAAGACGCGCCGTGTGTCGCATAGCACGTAAAATACGAACGATGGTGCCGACCCCATGCGATGTTGGTGGTCGTTAAAAATCCCTACCCTGTGTTGGAACACACAGGGGTTCGGCAAAATTTCCGGTATAGTGGAGGAAAGCATTCACCGGCGTCGGTGTTAGGCCTCGTTGCGGAAATAGGCCGACGTTAAATAAACGAATAAAAAAAAAAACCTGCGAAATAATTCCAAGTGGATAATTGTTGGCATTTATTGTAGTAGTACGCCGAAATAAACAGTGTGTTGTTCAAAAACAATCGTCTCAATTATATTCGAACCCGTACGCGAAATATCGTAACAATATATTTCAGAAAAAAGTCTTAGGCTTTTTTCATTTTGACTTTTATCCTAATTACGGGCATTCGAAGTGGAAATTTTTATTTAGCTCACTTCTTCGAAGCTCCCTGTATATAAAAACCATGTACGAGACCTGATTTCCACTTAGACAAGATCGTGAGCCTCATTTGTTCCTAAAGTCATAGAAGTAGGTAATATCCAATAATTTCATTAATTTCCATGTACGAATGGAGGTGTGCGTGCAAAGCCTTGCAGTTTGTGATAAAAGCCTGAAACTTGGCATACATGGTCTATGGACTGTCCTTTACGATATAAAGAGGTGCACCCATGACGGAACCGCCGTACAGCTGTCAGAATTGCCGCGATACCTTTGCACGCACACTTCCATTCGTACATGAAAATGATTGCATATTACTTTTACGACTTTAGTAACAAATGAGGCTCACGAACTTGTCAAAGTAAAAATCAGGTCTCGTAAGGTTGCGGACTCATAAAAGTTTACACCGACGGCGATCGAGTGGCCATGCTAATTCAGTTTTGACGTAATTTTGAATGGGCATGGCCACACGATTGTCATCGGTCATCGGTGTAAACTTTTATGAGTCCGCAACCGTACATGGTTTTCATGTGCAGGAAGCTTTGAAGAAGTGAACTATTTAAATAACGATTCCCACTTTGAATGGCAGGCGAGTTCTAGACATTTCAGGCCGCTTTCATATCTCGATGACTTGACATCGCCGATTTGATAATAATTGCAACCGTACGAAACATTACTCGGTTAAGTGTTAGAGTAGCTTTGAGCTAAACTTCGCCGAATAAACTCGCTTTATTATTATTATTATTATTAACTGTACCTAGTGACCCCACAACGAAAAAATCTCAAAATCACGGTATCTTGACTTTTTTCTGTACTAGTTTTCCATGAAGCCGATAGTATACCTACTAGTGAAAATAACATTTTACAATAGCTCACTTTCGCGCATGTGATTTCTCGGTTTTTCTCTCTCTAACTTGGATCAGATCAGTGAGTTTTGTGGTAAAAGAAAAACACCTCATATTATACCCATCTTTATGGTGGCTGGTGGATTGAGCATCAAATGCTGCAGCTTTTTTAGCTGCAGAGTTCTGATTGGAACTGACGCCTGTTATTGCTGTCAGTGACCAACATTTGACCAATGAGAGCTCGGCAGCAAAAAAAGCTGCAGCATTTGAGGCTCAATGTAAGGCCACCATTAGGATGCCATTAAAATCTTGCCCGATTTCTTAGCCCGGCCCTGTCGCTCTCCTGGCGAAACGCCAAACGAACGAAACGTCAACTGTTGACAGCTGTCAAAACACCAGCACCTAACCTCAAACCCTATCAATAAGAATTAATGGGTTTGTGCGAACATTGTGGCGTCTGTGCGGCCTCCGACGAGCCCCACAAGTGCTTGCCGGTGGCCGTCAAGCTCGAAAAACCGGAAGTAATCGTCATCAAAGAAGAATGCTTCGAAGACGACTTCGACGAGCAACTACTTTCGCTAGGGGGGGATCCTCTCTGTGCACGGACCCCCAAACTGTCGCCGCCCTCCAGCACCAAGCTAGCAGACGCAGAATCGCTTCAAATCGGGCCCCGCTTGAAGTGTCCCCACTGCAGGTTCCAGCCCGGCCATCTGGCAACGCTCAACAATCACTTGACCCTGTGGCACACAAAGAATGAAAATGATCATCCCAAAAGACATTATTACAAGTCGGACGCCTTCCAGTACTCTCAGACTCCGCATATCAAGCTCCAACAGCAGGGATTTACGGAGAACACGAGACAACACGACGAAAAACGGCCTCCCAGACAAGTCTTGTTTACGAAAAGAGTTTTTGTTGCCAGACATCAAAGACGGTACATAGACAATAGCGTTAGATTCAAGCGATATTACGAATGTTTGCATTGTTCTTTCAAGTCTTTGCAGGATGCAGCAGTCAAAGAACATGTATCGATGGTGCACTGCTCCGCGGCAGAGCAGAAGGTAAACCTCTGCGAGTGATGTGATTTTGTTTCTATGTTTTAGAAATGTTAGCAGGAATGCGTTGTGTTTATTTTATGTTAAATGGATTTATTAGGTAAAAATGAATTTAAGTCTGAAAACATGGGTACAACATTACTTCATGTGATTTGTATTATTATTATGTGGATCAATTTGCCCTTTGTGGCAATAAATTGCAGTCTACTCAAGTCTTGTCTATAGCATAATTACATTAATATACCTAGACTGAGACCTAGACCTAATAATCTTCTGTAAGACATCATCCTGTGGGTGGTATGTGTATGTAGGTAGGTAGATATACAGGGTGTTACACTTCTTTTGTCAGTATTTTAGGAGATTGTAGAGAATCAAAAAATTAGTACTTTCGCCGAAAAAAAAAACGAAAATAATATACTTTTCTAGTTTACAGACTAGAAAACTCAATGATCATTAAGCGTAAATTACGAAGTTACTAGTGTGTCACGTCGTCATTTACATAATTGGAGCGGTGGTAGCCGAGTGGTACAGGTGATGGCAAGCCAAACCATTCGCGCTGCCCTGTGTGGGTTCGAATCCTACTTCATCCATGGATATTTTATGCTGTCCCCGAGGTTGCATGGTAGAGCAGCTTATAGCTGAATGCCGCCTCGTAAAATAAGAGAATTAAATAAAATTAAATAAATAATGATCATTTAGAACGTAATTTAGGACCTTGATGATCATTAACCAGGAGTAACAATAATCGCCGGAGGTCGTGCATCATCGCCGTGATTTTTGAATACCATTGGCCAGCGTTTCTACAATGAATCGCGATATCTGTCAATAAGTCTGTCATTTCAGTACGCAATTCAGAGTGTCAAGACACGTATTTCTGTAATGGAGGAACTGGATTTTGTGTCTTGCCTCTTGCCACAACATTTCTTGTCCCAAATTATTAGATGATGCCCGTAGCGTGCACGTATAAGCACGTACGAAAAATTAAAAACTCCCCGTTCTACATAAGAAATGACCATTGACCACCTATTCGCGGAATTTGGATGATACGAACATTGCAAACGTGCAGCACGATATCGATTGGCGGCACTTCATTTTTGGGCAAAGTCAAATTTATTGATAAGGAGATACGTTTCCGTAAATATCCGTGAGACAGGGAGGTATATAATGCCTATAGCGTGCACGTAGGTATAAGCACATACGAAAAATTGAAAAATCTTCTCGCTTAACATAAGAATAAATGACCGTCTGTTCGCGAAAGTTGGATAATACGAACATTGCGAACTTCTAGCTGGATATCGGTTGGCGGCACTTTATTTTTGGCAAAGTCGAATTCATTGATGAGGGAATAAGGTTTTTTCGTAAGTATCCGTGAGATAAGTAGGCTACCTATATGAGTGTTTATTTCCATAAATACTTATTCTACTTATTCTTATACCACCAATCGCAAAAGCAGTTGAAAAATAGCAAAAAAGTTAAAATGACCACACGATAGATACGAACATAATGAACTATAACATGCATCTGTCAGTTGCCTTGCCACTTGCTAGCGGCGCACATATACCAGGGCCGCACGAAATTAAAAGTTGGTTAGACTACTTATGGGACCATGCGACTTTGATCAGATTATTGACTAATTCATCAGCTCGATCATCAGTCTCTTAGTCTTTTTTTCCTACATTTCTTTCGACTCAATACAAATGTAACATACCTACATATATTTTGGCAACAAATAAATATAGTATGGTGTGATGTGGTGTGAACATTGCAAGCATTGATAGAATAATTATTGCTCTCTTGATTAAATGGAATCTAAGCTGAATACCACCTCACACGTCACCGAAAATATAAAATTATTATCATAATCATAGATAATAAAGCCAATAATAGCCCAATACTTCGGACTATTCGACAATTTGACATTGACATTTTAGGGGAAAATTGATCACCACGTTTATTTACGCGCTACGACGCAAGCTTATCGGCTTATTACGATTTGTAGTGTGTCACCCCTAAATACGCAATCGTCATTTAACGTTAATGATCATTAAGTGTAATGATAATAATCAACGTGCAGTCTGTCTAGGAAATCATTTTTTTCAAATCCATAAAAAAATTAAAAATTTTTTTTTGTAAATATGAAAAATATTTTCAACTTACCTTGTGTATCAAATTTGGAATTATAACACAAAAACCATTTTCAAAACTCAACTTTGAAAGCCTCTATCTCCGTTATAATGCGTTTCCGATATACATTTTCTCGAGAAAGTCTACTTATTTTTTGATGCTCTACCATCTCCTAAAATATTGACAAAAAAAGTAACAACTTGTAGATTCGCACTCAAATGGACTTGAAAAGAAAGGACTGTACTAACTTGCAAGTTATTCATACATGGTGTCCCATAGTACTCGGGCGCTTGTGCTTTTTTTGGTACTAAGCAACGCCACTAGGTAACAAGTGATCGAATAAATTTCTCCTCAAGTCGCCTATGATTCCTGGAAAGCTGGCGGAAAAACGTGACTATCAAGGAGACTGAGGCCTACTTTGAGGAGAATTTTATTCAATCACTCCTTATAAATGTTGATGTGAGCCATGAGCCTACTGAACCAATAAAAATAGCTATCCGCCGCCGAAATCCTGGCCGCCGATATACAATACTGGGTGGCATAGAAAATAAAAATAAAAATTCATATTTCATGAACTAAAACAGTTCGAGTTGTGAAAATTTGCACAAACATGCTTCATTCAATTCCTAACAGTAAACCATTTTGGGGTGACCACTGACCATGTCATTAAGGGGACCTGAAGCCGCACATTTTACAGTAACGATTCTACCACCATTCTCATGCAATTATGAGTCGATCTAGGTACGGAAGAATGCGATTTACTTACGTCAACTATTCCATTTTCGCACTTGAATATCGCCCACTTTCCTTGTCTGTCGCCATGGTAACCACTCTATTCTCGCTGTTCTTTTTTTGACAATTGACATTTTATTCAGCCGACTGCTGTCGAACGACATTGCTCCTGGGATGTTATTGTTGCCTTTCAATGTGTATGCCGTGAAGAAGGAAACAGAATGCGTGCCAGATATTTCAACTTTTGTGTCATGCACGGTCAATATACGAACCTTTCGATGGGCTTCCACGGGCTCGACGTAGGCAACAGTGAAAAAAGCTGTATTGTTGGTTGCCTATTATATCACTTGAGCGGAGAATAAATGTACACTACCCTACAGAAATTATACAGTTGTATTGTTACTTGCCTATAAGAGCTATGCGAAAAATGTGAAAATGCATGAGCTCTACAAAGCGCAGTACGTTATATTGGCATTCAAACAAACCACCAATATGACTTGAAAAGCAAATCACCAATATGAATTGAAAAGCAAATAGAGAAATCACACGCGTTAACTACCTATCCTTCCCGTGTTTTGTGTTTTATTCCTTCTTTTTGAACGTAGTGTAACTCCTTTTTAGCGCATTTTCGTAAGAAAATGACGCTTATATGACCTGTTTGTCTGTCCGTCTGTCTATCTGTCTGTCCGTCTGTCTGTCTGTTCGTCTGTCCGTGTAGAAATTAAGAAGTTGTACTCCCCTTTTCGGGGAATGAAAGCTAGATCCTTGGAACTTTTCCCGATGGACAGCTGATGTCCCCAAGGGTGGCCAAGGGCATTATTTTTTTGATTTTTTACATACAGGGTGGCGCACAAGTTACTGAACGATTTCAAACTGCTCTACCTATAACTTTTTTTCTTGTATGATTTTTTTTATTTTTCCTGTCAATTAAAATCTGAAACATGAGAGTTTTTTTATACATGTCAACAATTTGTGAAAAATTATATCTTGGAGATAATTACCGGGAATGTTCAATTTTAAAATGTTTTTCTCAATTGAAATTTGGGTGATTGTCGTTTTTCCACGCATTTACCACTAAAAACAACATAATTCAAACTTGCCTGAATGTCAATTATGGTGAGATACACTGCTGAAGAACGAATCGTGGAATTTCATTTCGAAAACGACCTTTCAGTCACGCGAACTCAACGAAAGCTTACCGACCTCATTCGGTTATGGCAGACTCCCCTGCCAGCAGAACCATTTTCGATTTGTCCAGACGCTTTCGACGACAAGGGCCTGTGAAAAGATTTCCAGAGAGATGGTAGACCGCATAGTCAGTTTACACTGAGGAAAATAAGAATCACAAGATTAATTTGTGATGAAAAGCCCTCCGTTTCAGCTCTACTTGACGGAAGAATTTATTTTGAAAACCGCATCGCAATTACAGCTAAAAAAGTCACGGCGATTTCAAATCGATCAGGAACTCATGCTCCACCCTGTAGGAGTGAAAACAGTGAATATCAAAATAACTGGTACCTCGACTGGAACGCAATTCCTCTACCTTCCTAATCGAGATCGAGGATCTACAGGTTTTTATGGCAAACACGAAAAATCAAGCAAAAAATTAAGATTTTGTTACAAATTCAACACAAAAGTTGAACTAGGATACTACAGTCATTGTCAATTTCATGCCTAGATTGGACGAATAATTAATAAAAGGTCGCACAGTGACGATAGGTTGATTACTACGCATAAAACATTATTGGTGGGATGGTGGGTGTAAGCAACAGCTGTCAATCACTAATCCCGGCATGACCTCTTTGAACTCTCCCAGCCCAGCAATGTTTTTCTCTGTAATTCTTCTGAACTGGAGAAACTTTGTAATGAAGTTCAAAATTACCACATATTTTGAACATTTCAATATCGATTTTTTCATAATTTATTTAACGTCGGTCTGTTTTTGTTGCCAAGCAGGTCAATCACCAATGCCGCTGAATGCTTTTCTCCACTCCACCACTCCACACAATTAAAAATATTTTAAAAACTTCTTGAGAACGTACAAAGAGACAAGGTCTTTAGCCCTCAATGTTAAACTTTGCCTCATTGATCATGTAAGTCATACCACATGTTGAAGATGTGGAACAAAATTACGGGAAATATATATTGCATTCTATTTTATAGGATGATGATAATAATTCTGTTCCAGACGTCCAGGCTGTTCCACAAGTTCATAAGTATAGTATTGGGGCAGATTTCAGGGAGCGATTCCTGAGGCCGTTCTAACAAGAAAGTTCCTATGAACAGAGGTCCGGAAATGGTTCCTGATGGAGCTCTTAAAGTTGGAACCGAGGTTGAGAGTTGAGACCCTAATGAAGATAATTTTTATTCAACTTCTCTGAAGAAAATAATTACTGCTGAAGACAAAATTATGGAATTGAACTAAATCTAGTGACCGTTTCATGTTTGATAAGATTGGGAGTAGAGAGATGGTCTAGGTATTTCAGATTTATAGCTTGAATAAATTGATGACGTGCTAAAAGTATGCGAAACTGGGGTCTCGGCCATACCAATACAAAAGTTCCCTCCCCGGTTCCGTGGGAGCTTCTATATTTTTCCCCAAGGCTTTTCCTTTCACGATTATTTTTCTTGCCTAACTAAACGTAACAGCTATTATTCCATCAAATGACTGCTTACTCATCTTATTACTGGTAGAATTGTTCAACCATTTTGACTCTTTTTGATATTTTTGAGACACGCTGTATAACGAAACCCAGAAGTCTGTTCACATAATGCATTTTACAAGTTACAAGTAAACTTCTGGGTCCCTGGAAATGGTATTGCCGTAAAACTTGATGAACCACCTACTCTTCAAATTTCTCATTCAACTGTTATAAAGGTTATGGATGACCCATAAATTCATATTTTGCTCACGATCTCTTTCAAAGAAGCGTCTTAGTAACTTTGTCTATACCTACCTACATTAACGTCGCGCATAATTAGCATATTTATGGCACAGCGCCAGATTTTTTTCACGTTCACTAAGTAACTTGTAAATCGAAAATGTATTGGCAACAGACCCCCGGCTTTGAGTTGAAAAAAATGTGGAGAAAAATGTCAAGAGTCGGTTTTCTAAATATCGAAATGTGGAATGTTTTGGACCCAATCCAAACACAAATCACATGCTCACGAAACAAAATGATAAACTTCTGACTGCAGCTGACTGCTGTTATACAGAAAAAAAAGTGAGAAATGCTTAAAGGACGATTGACGTTTAGCGATTTCCTTATTTGGAAATTTTATTAAAGCAAGGGTTTAGGTAGGTACGATAATGATGCCAATATATTCCTTGAACTTCACACTTGTCTATAAGACATATTTATAACATAGAAGTGAGAGACTGATGTTTCAATACACACTATTCTTCATAACGTACTTCTACGTTATGAAGACGTTTTCATAACGTTCTTCTAGCATGTAAAGCTTATTACTCGGTGCAGGAGTTCATTGATGATACGGACGTCGATCAAGTCATGAATTTTAAAATGTTTTTATGATGATGTTTAATCTATATACCATGTGTGTTGTTTCCCATAAATTTCTATATTTTTGTATATATTTGTGTTGTTATCTATTTATATATTTATGTGGTTATTTATTTGAGATGTTTATTTATATTTGAATGCGATTTATATTTATTTATATTACGCATTGCTGTACAATGTACATACTGTGACGGTTCCACACCTGATGGGGTAAACATGGAACGAAATAAAGATCTATCTATCTATCTATCTATCTATCTAAATTACAACTAACAAACAAATGGAGTATTATACTAGAAAATTTTTTTGATTGAAATGGAAACTACATTGAAAAATAATTGACCTGTGTTTTTTTATTCAGTCAAAAATCGTACCGTTTGGGCGCAATAAATAAATAACATCAACTAGTTCTGACGTCACAGCGAGTCACCGCCTATACTGCCTGTGTAAATGACGTCAGAAATAGGCAGAATATAGGAGTTTCGTTTATTTATTGCGGCCAAACGATACAATTTTTGGCTGAATAAAAAAATACGGGTCAGTTATTTTTCAATATAGTTTTATGATTCCATCGAATTTTTTTATTTTCAAAAGTATAATACTCTATTGTCGCACTCGAGTAGCGCTCTTCCTGACTTCGCTGTGTTCGCACTATCGTCGTCGCTCTGAATTAGGGTTTCAAATTTTTCCTTGCCTCTCTCTCTGCTGTGACGCCATGCGTATATTTCGGATTTTGGAGTAACTTCTGGCATATTATGATATTTCGTTTCTGACATATGGGAGACTTTTCCCATTTATAATAATAATAATAATAAACTGTCTTTATTGATTTTCCAGTATTGAAAGTAGATAAAATAGGGGGCTGCAAACAGGAGTGGGGGGGACAACCTTGACCTTGACCTTGACCTTGACCTCGAATTTGACCTTGACCTCGAATTTGACCTTGACCTCGAATTTGACCTTGACCTTGAATTTGACCTTGACCTTGAATTTGACCTTGACCTTGAATTTGACCTTGACCTTGAAAGATCATTGACCCCTGACCTTGACCTTGAATTTGACCTTGACAGGTCATTGACCCCTGACCTTGAATTTGACCTTGACCTTGACCTTTAACCCCGACCTTGACCTTACCCTCGACCTCGAAAGTTCATTAACCTCAATCGCATGGAGTGGGGGGAGCAACCTTGAAGAAACATGTCTAGACTTGTCTGAGCGGATCAGGTGTAGGAGTGGGAGGAGCGGTATAAGCTTGATTTCTAAGATCATCATTAATCTCGACCAAAAGCAATGGAAATTGGTGGGGGTATTGTACATATATTACAGATTGTCGCCGGTTAGGTTTAGTCGTCAGCATAGATTCAATAACAACATGTCAACCGAAACGAACAAAGTTTCTACTCCAGTGTCGGATCCTATCCCACAACACTCTGGAGGAACAATAGATGAAACACCAAAAAAGCTAACTGCGCGAAAAATGACTCATCATCATTTGAATTTTGATTCTGATGCGGAAGGTAAGCGAAATGTAATTTTGAAGGAAGCATAATTTGATATTGTTGTATTTTCCAAGAACAATCTGGTGATGAAGAATGCTGGGGCGAGGACAGCTTTGACACCTACACCCCACAACCAAATTTGCGGATAATCCGTAAAATTCCTCCCAGGATTGCAAAGAAGCAGAAGCTGAGGAAACTCTTCCAAGAAGAGCAGATGGCTCTTCACCGTTTATTTCTGGAGCTCGATAAGTTGCTTTCAGTAAAAATACGTCAAGCATTGGAATGAATTGTTGAAAAAATAAAATAACTATTCGGAATCTGTCTTTTTATATACACCTTATTTCAACCTGAAAATCACATATAAATATAAAAAACACCAAGAATTTCACTTAGTTGAGAATATGAAACTGGAAAAGCAAAAGCACGCACTGCCTGTTACAAACTATGATGAGGTTGTTTCAGATATGCAAAATTTCTACACGCACGGTGCGTTATTGGGAGGTTGCAAACGGGGTTTGATAGTTGGCGGAAGCGGTTGCGGTAAAACAAATTTGATGTTGAGTTTGTTAGAGCACCCGAATGGCTTGCGATTTCGAAATATTTATTTATACTGCAAAACCCTTCTCCAACCAAAATATTTACACTTGAAAAAAATTCTAAAACCAATCAAAGAAATCGGATTTTTTGAATTTCAAGATGGAGCAGACATCATACCACCAAATCAAGCAAATGAGAATTCAGTTATAATTTTTGACGATGTTATATCATGCAATCAAAATATTATCAGA
This sequence comes from Anaspis maculata, assembly GCA_949128115.1. NCBI lineage: Eukaryota > Metazoa > Arthropoda > Insecta > Coleoptera > Scraptiidae > Anaspis > Anaspis maculata. The sequence continues at coordinate 51,207,716 of OX421966.1, read as the reverse complement.
GACTACTTTAGTTTTGGCAGACATAGAAATATTGATTGTTTCTATTTAGCACAAACATATTCCTCAATACCAAAGCAATTGGTGAGAGACAATGCAAATTTTCTAATTCTTTTCAAACAAGACACATTAAATTTGGAGCACATATTAAACAATCATGTCACACCGGACATGAGCAGAGAACAATTCAGAGATATTTGTGCACAGTGTTGGCGGGAACCTCACGGCTTTTTAACGATAGACAAAGATTCACCTATAAATAACGGAAGATACCGCAGAGGACTTGATTGTTTTATAACAGACATCTGAGAAGCAAGATCGTTACCAATGAATGAACGGATAGCACGACAGTTGATTAAGAGCCGAGCGACCGTCAGAAAGAAACTTGAAGGTTTACGCTCTGATATAACCCGTATGAGTTTTGAACGTGAAAAAAATTTGGCACCTATCACAAAACCGTTGAAGGATTTATTGAGTAATATCAAATCAGAAGTGAAAACCCCTCCAACTCCCATAAAAAATGAAATAAAAAATGAAATAAAAAGTGAAATCAGTTACAAAGAAAAGTTCCCCGGTCGCAAAAGTGCTCCTTCATTCTCGGAGGATGTTTTTACCAACGATGATGATGATGATGATGCTGTTGGTAGCGATATGGAAACTCAGGAAGATGATCAATATGTGTCATTGCATGAAATATCCAAACATGAAGAAGTAATGAATGAATATTTAGAGCAGTATAGTGGTTTAGCTAAAGAATATATCAGGAATATGATTGGAGATACTGAAAATCAATTTGATCATCAATATGGGATTCGACTAGATCGCTCTACAGAAAAATTCTCTATTGGTAACAAAATCGTACAGTTTATTGGTGATGATATTAAAATTGATGGTGTGACATATAAAGGAACACCCGGTCTGTATGAGTTCCTTTTTAAGAAGGAACCTGGAAACTATACACTCGAAGACGAAAGAAATTATAAAGCAATTATGGAAGTCTCTAGTGCGGCAAGACAACACTATGATCCTACACATCGCCTAGCCGGAAACGGTGGAAGAAAGTATTCCATAGTAAAACGAATTTTATCTCAACCAGACATGACACCACGACGTTTCACAACACCCACATCTCTAAACAAACGCTCACGTACCAAGTCAGGTGCAGGAGCATTTCTTCATTTGAATAATAAAGAAGTAGAATTCATCCCATGGAAAAACCCGAATAAATTGGTCAACAGATTGAGATTGCTGATTGCTGCACAGCATGCTGGCAATACAGCAGTGGATAATGAAATATTACATATAGTGCAAGAACTCAAACAATCACGCATTATAAAATGAAGTGAAAGCTCAATCAACACGCAGTTATATCAGAGACAGTTAACATGATTGACAAGTTTGGCAGATCACTGGTGCATAAGAAAAAGAGTGATGACTCAGAAAAAGCAATGAAAAACTTAGAACAAAAGATATCACATCACCAAACTACTACAGATCAATATTTTTATGTAACACTGAATTTTTTCAGTAATACCCTAGGATTTACAGATCCTAACAAAAAATACTTTTTATATAAATTATACAATATTCCTGGTTTCAACCATTATGAAATTCCTTTTGAAGTGGTTGAGCTCGTTGACGCAAGCATAACTGCAAAGGTAGGAGTTGCAACGCTCAATCCAATAACCAACACAATAACTTTTTACGAAGATATCAAAAAGGTTCCGTACGAAAGACGATTCAAATTTTCATTCTATTCTAATAGTGTTAAAAGTCCACCAACGCTAGTTGCAACTCTTGTATTTAAATGTAAAAAATAATGTCGGTGAAAAAAGACATTGTTGATGAATTGCATAGACCAGCTCGAAAAAACTTTAAACGCAGACGAGTGATAGTGAAGGGATTAAGTGATTTACTACAATGCGATCTCGTGGAAATGATACCGTATGCAAGAGTCAACAAGGGTTATAGATATATACTCGTTGCAATCAATGTGTTCTCTAAATATGTGTGGGCTATACCTGTTAAACGGAAAAGAGGTGAAGATATCTCTGAAGCGTTGAAAACAATTTTTAAGAGATTCATCCCACAAAATTTACATACAGATATGGGGAAAGAATTCTACAATCAAAGTGTAAAAGAGTTATTAAAAAAACACGGTATCAATCATTACAACACCTATTCAACAATGAAAGCTTCCGTTGTGGAAAGGGTGAATAGGACCCTCAAGAGCCTTATGTGGAAACAGTTCAGTTTACAAGGCAATTACAAGTGGCTTGATCTATTACCGAAAGTTGTTAAAAAATATAATGAAACGAAACATAGAACAACTGGCTTCAAACCAAAGGATGTCAATAAAAGCAACGAGAAGAAAATTTTGAATGATTCATATAGTTTCATAAAGACTGTGGATGTTAGAAAACCTAAGTTTCGAGTTGGAGATAAAGTACGAATAAGCAAGCATAGGGAAGCCTTTTCTAAAGGATATCGTCCAAACTGGTCTAATGAAATATTCACTGTTGTTAAGATTAAGGAGACCAACCCTCGACACTATATGTTGAAAGACGAGAAGGATGAAGAAATATTAGGAGGATTTTACTCATCAGAACTTCAATTAGTGAAACATCCAGACGCATATTTAGTTGAACGCATCCTCCATCGCAAAGGTCCTTATATTTTTGTGAAGTGGTTAGGAATCAAACAACCCAGCTGGATTGATAAAAAAAACCTTGTATAGTTTGAATAAATATTTTTTTTTTAACAAAGCTGTTTTAATTGAAATGAAGAAAGAGAGTTCACTAAACTTGTATGATTACCTTGAAAATGTGGGAGGGAGGGGGGAGCAAACTTGACCTTGAGCTATAACAAGTTCTCAAATAGGGAGGGATGGTGGGGGAAAGTCGATATAATGGCGAATGGGATTAGATAGGTTTAGTTCTCATCATGGCACAGTCCGGTAATAACAAACCTCTGGGTTATTTACCTCTGTTGAATGAAACAACACATTTTTTGACTAAAACAAAACAAAAGTATATCTGCGTTGGTTTAAGCATCCAACATGAATTTGTGCCGTTAGTGAGATTGTGCAGCAGCAGTCAGCATATCGATTTTGAACCGGAAGATTGGATTGAATTCTTGGAAATTTTCGATATACTTATCGATTATCTACAAACCACATCAAATAAACCGATACCTCTACATCTGAAAAACTGCAGTATTCACTTCAGTGAAATCAAAACAGTTCGAGTTATACAAATTATCAAGGACCATCAACATGTGTTTTTGGGGAGAGAAACTGCTGAAGAATGGCGTGCCCTATGTGACATCATCGATAATCGTCTGAACATCCTCAAACATCAGGAGTTTAGAAATTTTTACTTTGACTTGTTAAGAGGCATGCGAAAGCTAAGTGGCGATTTAATTTCAAATGTATACTGCGTGTTGACTCCATTGCTGCAGACTCATTCTGAAAACGCAAATTGTTTGTTGTTCATGCTACATCATTGTCCAGTTATAGTACGTATGGATTATGAAAACCTTAAATTTCAATAGTTTGAATGATGTAAAAAGAATTGTTATCGAGATAAGCGAAGAATGTGAATATCTGTTATTCGACGCATCTCACAGCATCAACAAACAGAATGAAATAATAGTTTATACTCTAGCTTATAACTTGTGTTTAGCTTATCTTAAATCTAGAATAGGAATAGAATATCTTTGTGAGCAGTTCAACTGCGATAGTTATAGGAAATATTTATACAAGTTGAAACCATATCTATCTTGTAATCTAATTTTACTTTATAAGTTGTATCAATACTTGAAATAAATGAATTGAAAAAGAATATTTATTTGTTTATTTACACAAAGTTTCCCGCAATGAGTGAATAAATCCTTATATTATTGTAAACTAGGAACAGTGCAATGTTGAGCGTTGCAGGAGCTGGTTTGGTGAACGGTATAATAAACCGTTTACCATTTGAACTACACGTCCCAGGATATCAATATCTTGGACCTGGCACCAAGTTACATGAACGGTTGCAACGTGGAGATTCCGGTATAAACAAATTGGATCAGGCTGCTAGGGAACATGATGAAGCCTACTCGAAATCAAAAAATCTAAGCTCTCGCCATATAGCGGATAAGATTCTAGAGAATCGGGCTTGGGAAAGAGTAAAAGCGAAAGATGCGTCACTCGGTGAGAAAACAACTGCATGGTTCGTCACCAACATCATGAAAGCTAAACGCAAATTGGGTATGGGGTTGGAAAAGAGACGAAGCGAGAAGAAAAAGAAGAAAAAGAGGAAGAAAAAGAGGGAGATGAAAAAACGACGCTGAAGATTCTAGTAGACCCTCTAAAATAACGCATAGAGCGCCAGAATTAATAGAGATTATAAAACTTCTATAAAGTGTATTATTTGAAATAAAAAAACAAAAATTTTTCAAAAAAAGTATATTTATTCAACATTATTCAGTGGTTACACAGTATTTTCTTCTGCAAACTTAAATTTGCTTGATTTGTTTCGTAAACGCGTTGTAGGTAAATCTTCGATCATGTAGAATTAGAGCATAAGCTGCTGTATTTGCTGGAACTGCGTCTTTGGTCTCGAATTCTATCCGAAGAACTACGGAATTGGAAAGACTTTCTCTCTGATTCGAAAAATCAATGACGACCATGGGAGCATCCTTGAATTCATCGGTATCCAGGGCAGGGTGTGATGATTCGTGATAATAATAGGACTTTTGGAAATTTAGATATAATTGATACAATGCAGCATAACACTGGTTTGCAAAATCAATGTTCAGATTTGAGTATGGTTTGCGTTGCGAATTCAAGTAAACTCGTATATTTTGGAAAGTTATATGATCAAATTTACTCATATCCTTATCAAACTTTTTTTCGCGGTCTGTTTGGAATATTAAGATAACGTATCTGGGAGCTTCGCTTGCAGTGGTTGTTTTGATAGGCCATGTATGACTTCTGGTTGTGGGCACTGATGGTAAATAGTGTAATTCCCATGAACGGAAAGCAACTGAGGTGTCAACATTTTTACCGATGTATTTTGTCAGGGCTAATTCTCGAGCAAGATTAGGTATGATGTGGGGCACATTCCAGTAAATTTTATTGAATACAATCCTAGGCTCAGCATTATTGGTCACATTTAAAACTGCATCATGATCGGTATTGCTCCTTATTAGTACGAGTTCCTGCCTCACATTTAACATAATTTTCTTGTAATCCTCTGCAAATCCCAGCAATGTATTGAGTGGTACGCAAACATTGAACTTTCCATGGAATTTATCAGTAAACGATTTACCCCACCCCGCATTTTCTAATCCCTTGATATCATTTCCCGAAAATGAGCAGTATCCTTTAATAGTCGACGCTAGTCCTGGTTTTATAGTGGAGTCCACTGGTATACCGTTAACCTCATAACGAATTTCACTTAAACAGTGCGCGAAAAAGTTATCCACCAATTTAGTAGTCTTACTAACACTGCCATCTTTATCTTGGACACTACCTTCTACGTAAATAAAGCTTTGAGACGGTAAAGTGCATAAGTCTTCGGGAATTGGAATTCGTATTTCATCATTATTGTTAAATTTTTGGGTGTACGGTTGATGCTCATGATAATCCCATGAAATAATGGAATCATCGTAAGCCACTTTTTCTGTTATGTCTAGTACATCAACCATTTTGCTCGACTGACTGTATCCAACTAACGTCATTCACGATTTATTCTATATTAATACTACATATCCTAAAGATCTTAAAAATCTACGATTCACTTGTGTTAAAGTATGCGTTTGAAAACACTGTTTAGGTCGGCGTAAAATTGTCTTAAAAATTATACCCATCACGTTTTAGGTGTAGTCCTACACTAACGACTTCCTTTCCAAAACTGACCAAATCACCATCTTGATCTAATATTTTAATAGATATTTCATTAATTATGTTGGTTGTGATTGGTAAATAAATGATATTCTTTGGCACTTCGATTATTTTATATCCCGGAGGAACTCGAGGGAAAAATTGGTGAATGTAGTGAACAACTTGACCGTTATGATAGGAGCCTGTGGCAATGTTGCAATCTACACATAAGGAATTAATCTTCAAAATATTGCTTTGATGCGGTGATTGATGACTAATGTTGGATGGATCAAGTTTTTCACGATTAAACCCCAAGAGAGGTGCAATTGAGTTTTCCACGTTAAAATCTACGGTTTCCGAGCATTGCAAATGTGTTTTCATCGTATTGTTGTTACCGACTAATTCAAAATGAGGATTAACAAATTTCTTCCCCTTCATACTGCTATTCACAAAATCTGATATAGCGCTTATTTCGTATGCTCCAATGGGTATGGTAATTTTTTCCTTGCCAATTTTAATAACATTATTGTTTGCGGTAACGTTAGCGATAGAATTAAAAGACTCAAAATCAGTTAAACCTATTACATATGTCACGTTTTTCGGTAATACGATGGGCGGGGTGAACTTTGAAGTCAAAATGGAACTTTTCCCAGACAGAGTGAAAAATGATGACATTTTGTTCACACCAGAGCTACCACTCGACTGACAAAATTCACTGATGTGAATTCAAATATAAAAATTTTAGACACAAATGACCACATTCATAAGAGTTGAAATTTTGGTATCTGTTATAGTTATAAATTATGTTAGGGCTACCAACACTCCGAAAATATTTTATCACCTCCAAGGGAGGTTTCAAATTGCCCATACTATCGAAATATTTTATGCTTTTCCCGTTTATGACAAAGGCTGTCCAATGCGTACCAGGATTATTTTTATCATCCAAATTGAGGATCGCACACTCGTTTTCAAATGGTTTTGATGGAAGATTGTTGCGCATGTAGACACCACGGAAATGGGGAATTTTTAGTATTTTTGCATAATATTTCAAGTCCACATCTGTTAGAGCACGTGTTGGTAGCTTTATTGGTAGTTTTTTTTATATGGCGCAAGGTATAGTCCTAATCCTTTCTGATGTGCTTTCAAACGGAAACCTTTCCCCAGCGCTATAGACTCCATGGTTTGATTATGTCTGTGGGATTCTTTGAGTTGCTCGGCAGCACTTTTCGCATCGTTGACTGCCTTGGCAATTCCTGCAGCTCCACCACTTAAAGCTCCCAAGGCAGATAATGCAGCAAAAATTGGAATGAGTGGGAGGAAGCCGCCAACTTTTGGTACAGGGATGATGCGTTGCGTTGGGTGTAAGACTTGTTTGTTTTTTATAGAACGCAGTGCGTCTTGAATTGAACCTTGCAAATTAGGGTTTGGTTTTCCTCGGAGACGTTTCCGAATTGCAGCAACAGCTTTCTTGAAGCTAAAAACACCACCACTACGTTTTTTCCCATGGTGTTTTCTCCGTCTTGGTTTAGCTCTGCTACTAATCCTTACAGTTCCCATCTCGGCAAATCAGCAACGTAACAATTTATGTGAATAAGATGCGTTCGATACCTTTTATACTTTTTTAAATGTAAGAGTTATGTAGTATGTGTGAGCGGGAGATGACTGTAACACCATCTCCTGTGAGAAAGTAAAACCAACATAAACCATGCACATGTCTTCATTGCAACTTTTTCTTCATAGCCACAACAAATTTACAATCTTTAGAGTATTTTTCATGCTCCTTCAGAGGTGAGTCATCATGCCTCCACTTGAATACTTCAATTCGACAGAAAGGACAAGCCACCATATCTCCCCATTTTGTGTAGAAGAATCCCGCAAACGCCAACGATTCAGGTGTTAGCACTCCTTGCCAGTTGTTGAAGGTTTTCAGGCGAATGCGGTATGAATACAGCTCAGTAGTGTGGTCTTCAAGACACATGCTAGATAAAGTGATGCCTCTATGGAAATGACTTTGTTGTACTTTTATACATGCTCCACACATGTTTCTATTCAACCGGTTACTTTCACTCTTGGCCTTGGAGTGGGTAGTAGGGATTTTTTGAATTAGAGTGGGGATAGGATGATATAAAGCTACAAGTACTCTGCTGTTTAAAAGACATCATGTGTGAGGTAGAGTGGAAGATTGTGAGAGAGTGTGTGAAAGCTGCACGTTCCCTGCTGTATGACCTGCGGTTACAATTTCTGGAGGATGCCCTTATTAGATACTGCGACGTTGATGACCAGCAACTATATTTCGATGAATGCATAAGACATCGACAAGGAGAAGAGTACTGCACCCAATATCTTGCAAATGAGATATCTATTCGGCGTTTACACAGATTGCTGTCTGGAATAAAGTTATCATCATTTTTGAAGCAAGTGGAACCGTTCATACTTGAAGACTACGACGAGGAAGAAGAAGAAGAAGAAGAAGAAGAAGAAGAAGAAGAAGAAGAAGAAGAAGAAGAAGAAGAAGAAGAGGAAGGAGCAGAAGATGACTCCTAAACCGCAAGAAACCACAACCTCATCAACCTGCGAAGAACTATTGAAACTCATTGAAAGTGTACATTCAGAATTGGTACATATGGAACTAAATTATATGCATGAAGCCGTTTATAGGATGGATGAAGTGAATTCTCACTATTATTATGAACAAGCCCTCACGTTCGGAAGAGCAGCAAAATTGTGTGAATTATTTATTGATAATCAGATATGTTTGATTTGTTTATATGAACAAATGCGTATACTTGACTTGGTAGAATATTTACCACAAAATGTATTACCTGATAATAATTCTTGATACCAGAAATAAAAAACCTGTATGAATATTATTTCTTTTATTCCATTTTAAAATAATCATGTAAAAAAAATACATTTGCCAAGGCGCAAACGGACGGTGTACTTGTGTGATAGAAACAAGCAGGTTCACAAGCTGTGATGTTTGGTTGTTCAGGTAGTTGTACAATTGGGGTTGACGTATACTTTTGCAAATATCCAGCCTTCTCCTGCCCTTTCACATACACTGCTTCTTCAAGCTGTGTGAGTTTTTTCACTATCTCTCCAAAGCGATGCATAGGTGTGTGACCTTCAACCCAGTCGATTGTGTGATGGTTGCTCATTACCCAGCGAGCTTCTTTCTGTTGCGCTGATGGTAGATGATCCATCGGAAAAGGTGCTTTGAAGACAAAGTGTGCAATTTTTGTTCCATCATACGCTGCCATCTCTTTGGCAATTAAATTATTTTTATCACCTTTAAAGCATTGAACATCCAGAACTAACATTTTTTTTTTATTTCCGATGGATATAATGCTCGTTCAACACAGTATCAACAACTAATAAGTGATACTTATGACCGTTTGAATTTATACTCCACTGTGATGGGTAATTAATAGATAATTTCGATCTAGAATATTTATTACAAAATCATATCTTCACACATATCAAAGTAAATCAAACATATGTAACAGGTTATTACCTAGCAATGACAACAATTATCAGTAACATTAAACAACCTATTTACATAAGTTTTCACTATATACACTTATAATATACACATTTTATTCGCTTACTGTACAAACAGTTGATAAACAGTGGATGACTTATAAATAATTACCGTAGTTCTTCACACATGCGTAGCAATAAATCTAAATTTCGATCTACTACACTATCACAATGTCCCAGTGCATATGTTTTCATGGAATCGTACCTTTTTATACGTTTATTATCACTAGTACTTAGAGCCAGCTTATACTGTAATTGAGTATACACAGTATGTAATTTTGATTTGAAAGTAACAGCTTCACAAAATTTTGGAATTTCTTCAAACACTGCATTTTGATAATCTTGCAGCGTGATTTGTTTTTTTACAGCGGCATAAGGAACCCCTTTTGCTTTCTTCTTGAATTTATCTTTCAACTTTAAATCTCCATCTACCACTATCATATATGTCTTTGCACAAAGACCTAAGAACTGTTTAATATACTTATTAGCATACTCGTCTTTCATCAAGCCGATTGTCGGTGGTGAAATTGGAATACCGTGAGGGTTATCTGGACTTAAATTGCTTGTGTCAAATTTATCACAGTATTTTTTGATATCCTGGTATACGTCAGGAGTGAAAATTTCCAAAATCAAGCTGTCGGTGTCAGTATATAAAAGCTCAACATTGTCTTTGTACAAAGGTTTTATAAAATCATATAGAAAACTGTATATAATTGATTTTGCGATTTCTAAAATGCAGAATCCTACATAAAGCGGACGATTATAAAAAACTTTCGTTTTCTTCATCTTGATGGCGCACAACGTTTCAGAGAAAATTGTCGCACTTTCAAAACTAGGTTTTGCTATCAAACTACCAGCCCCATATCGTTTGCGTTGGTTTTCCCAATGAGTAATAAGGTGAATTAGAACTCTTTTATCCAAATTTTCTAGAAATTTTCCAAAAATACTATTTATCATGAGCTTGAAAAAATTCTTTTCGAAAGCAGTCAAAGCTGCATTCCGAAGTTTAGTGTTCAAATCCACGTATGTTTTCAGCCATGACGATTGATCAAACATCAAAACTCTATGAACCTTTTTCAAAACCAGTCCGTGTAACAGAGCCTGTTTCAAAGTTCTATAGTGGACGATATATTTAGTTTTATCATACAAATTCGGGATTAATTTAGGTATATTCGAGTTTTCAGGTTTCATGGTTTGTGGTAGGAAGGGTAGGCAATTATGCAAATCATGGAGCTTTTTGGGGTACTCTATGTCAATTTCAAGGACATACCCTGTATCTGACGTATCAGGAATATTTGCAATGTCCAATTTGGAAATTTCCTCCCCATTTAACCATTTGAAACCACCTGTAGGTAAAAATTCTGATTGAGCTTTCCCATACAAATTGGTTGCGTCCAAATACATGATATGTGAGTCTGGTTTAGAGGCATCATAATCACTCAAGAATTTATTATTAGCGGTGGCTTCTCTTTTAGAACAAAGAGAAACCCCTCCTCTGATTGAGTTTTTAAAAAAATGAATCATTTCTAGGTCTGTTAAAAGTTCTAGTTCAATTCCGGTTTGTTTAAGCATAGCAGCCCAACTAAGCGATGGGCTTGTGAAAAATTGACATGGATCTAGTTTATATGCCTCTAAACAAACTTTCCTGAAATTTTCAAATATATCAGTCAACAGTAAAACATCTGATGTTAGATATAAATCTGAATATTCACCCAAGGTGTTGCATTCAAGCAAATTCCAAACAGTGAGTGCTCTAGCATAATCTTTATCCTTTATTATTTCCTTAGTAAGATGATTGGTGAATTCATCTTTGCATGGTAATGCTGTTTCACTCAATTTATCCAAATGATCAACATATGAATACGGAAAAACACCTTTTTGACGGATTAAATCAAATTTGTCAGTGTCACGGAAAAATTTTCTCACTGTTGGACATTGATCGGAATTTAAATTTTTAGATAGCTCAGCAAGTGATGATGACATGAACCGAAAAGAATCCAAAAATCGTAATTTTATATGAACGTCTTTGTTTTCGATATGATCGACTAAGATATTTTTCGAGAAACTGATATACTTTTCAGTATTTGTAGGGATCACGTCAACTTTTTCTTCATCGAGACATAGCGTTTTGATGAATAAATGACTGTCATACCCACTGAGATTATGAAAGAATACAGGTATGAACCTAGGAATTTTGTAGTTTACATTGCAAACCATATGTGCTGCCCCTCGATAACTACCACTAAGGTGGCAGTGATCTCTTGTTTTAACCTCGTTTTGACTAAACACTTTTCCGCATATGTGGCATGTTGTTGAATTTTGAAATTCTTGCTCTTGTACTGGTGTAATAACCATAGGTTTGACATGTTTTAAATGATTATGATAAATTCTAGTAACATCCGCTTCCAATTTTTCTATAAATACTCGTGGACAATTTGGACCACGATATATTTCAAATTTTGACAATGTGTCATCAAATGAACATTTGATATAATATGCGAAGGAATATGGAACGTGTTCCTGAACATCAACAGAGTAAGACTTTTGTGTGCTTGGATGGACAGTATGGATTGGCTTGAGATACGATTCAAAGTCGGCATAAATTGTAAAAGGTACAACTAACTGTTTTTCAAAATTTTCATACTTTAAAATATTCTCCGGAATATTTTCACCAAATTTATTAGTTTTTAGATCAGACGTTGGCAACTGTACACAAATATGCTCACAATCATGCGTCACATGTGCTCTCAATTTATCAGAGCTACGAAAGTATTGGATACACCCGTCACAGAAATGCTTAGTGGCCTTATGACTAGATATCTGCCTAGACACAAGAGCCGAAAAGTTTTTAATCCATGTATAATGCTGGTTACCCCAATCATCATTGATAAGCAAAAGATTCACATGCACAAGTCGCTTACATTCAGTATAATGCAAAGGACCCACAATCTCATACTTGGTTTTACCATCACTAAAAACTTTTTCTAAACCATAGACGTTGATTGAGAGGTTGTGTTTGGTTTCAAATTTCGGAATGTTGGGGAGTTTCATGGGGAATTCAAATCCCTCCAAGTTGAAAAAAGCAGAAAAATGCGGGTATGCATTCGTACCTGTTGGATTGCCTTTCGGGGTGACTAGTGCGGACATGATGCTCCAAAGGAAGCAATACTGGTCCGCATTTCTCACATTCACAACAGCTTGCTTCTTTTTTATGTCTGATGGTAAATCGATGAAAGAGGAACCTCGGAGCGGACTGAACTTGTTTATGTTCACTTCCAGATATGCAATGTTTTGCAAACTCCAACCTGCAAAATCAAAAGGTGTAACCTATTGTTTGGTTTTGTTTTTTTTGTGAACTTACCACTATCCCGCTCCAAAAATTCTGATAATTTTTCATCTAGGCATTCTATCAATCTCTTGTAATACTGTTTCAGGTCAGTTGATTGGGTTATTACGATGTTTTTTGTTCGAAAGGATTTCAAGTCGGTGACATCTTTTGATTGTAAGATGTAATCACCGAACAGCTCGGTATTGACCTTGACAGCTGCCACTTTCTCGAGCTGTTCTTGAATCAACTGCCTAAATGAGGTCCACACATCATCCATAAACTCTCGTAAAATTAGGTGTTGATTAGGGGATGTCAATCTATATGTGACAATACGGCATTTGAAAGCAGTTTTAATGAGTTGCACATTATCTCCCAACGGCGTGCAGCAATTGTTTTTATGCGTGGTTGAATTTTGGTGTGTGTGGAAGTCGGCAACGTCGCATTTGCATGATTCGCAATAACGTGCCTCTGGAAAAATAATAATTACATCACTTCATAATACTCACAAGGGAGCAATTATTTTCTTACCTGCCATGCGAGCTCGCTTATTAGAATTACCGCTGCTTTCCTCCATGTGGCGTTTCAAATTCTTGCAACTTTGCTGCATATGACGTTTCAAATGCGATTTCTGTGCGAATGTTTTAAGACATTGAGTGCACCGATGTCTTGGTGTGTTGTCAGTAAGGTCGGTCTGGAATGTCATGTCTTGTTTAGGTATTTTCTCAATTTTTTGATTGGTGGAATAAAAATGTAATGACTTAATATTTTTACCTTATTTTCTCCGTATCCGTTAGACGTTTCACCATACTGCGACATTTTCGTTTGAAGGATGCACGGCACAATAACAACAACTAACACTTGGGTATGTTGCGAATGAATGTTGTCTTCTCCAACCGAGCGGGCTCTTATATATTGTCGCACCACAAAGGAATTTACATCGCGCCAGACGTGTTTTCTTTTAACGACTTTGTTTTTAATGTTGAAGGTTGATAACTGGTGAGGTTAAGGAACAGACCAAGGTTAGGACGCGGACCAAGGTCAAGGTCGAAGTCAAGGTCAAGGTCAAGGTCAAGGGTCAATGACCTGTCAAGGTCAGGGGTCAATGACCTTTCAAGGTCAAGGTCAGGGGTCAATGACCTTTCAAGGTCAAGGTCAGGGGTCAATGACCTTTCAAGGTCAAGGTCAGGGGTCAATGACCTTTCAAGGTCAAGGTCAGGGGTCAATGACCTTTCAAGGTCAAGGTCAAATTCAAGGTCAAGGTCAAATTCAAGGTCAAGGTCAAATTCAAGGTCAAGGTCAAATTCAAGGTCAAGGTCAAATTCGAGGTCAAGGTCAAATTCGAGGTCAAGGTCAAATTCGAGGTCAAGGTCAAGGTCAAGGTCAAGGTTGTCCCCCCCACTCCTGTTTGCAGCCCCCTATTTTATCTACTATTGAAGTATAATAAATAAAAATTAAAGTCAAATAAACAATGAAAAATCAAGGGCGAAGTTCAGATGGGTGCACGATCACACCCCCTGCTCTTTTAGTCGGCTATCCATATAGCGAAAGAATTAGATCGTTATGTCTTCGGGTTTATGTTTTTCATTTGACAAGCATTATTATCACCCTTATTACCCCATCATTCATATAATAAAGCACAAGAGGTAGCAAAAACAACTTGTTATTATTATTCTTATTAAAAGTACTCTATTTATACATACGTATAGCAGTAGTGTAGGTGAGTGCATACTATATAGATACCTACCCTGTAATTTTTAACGCCCAAATATTGAAAAGTTTCTCAATTTGCAGTGAACGTTCTAATGTATTTTACATTTTAAAATTGACATTACCTACTAAATCATCCTTCACATGAAGATAGTCTGAATAAATTCAGGATCGCTTCCAAGAAGGGTAATGATTCAGAAGCTTACGCCGAATAACAAGGCATCTTCAAGACAAAACAAGCGAATACGCCTCATGGGCATGAGGCTCAGTAGCGCACTTCCTTTTTGGAGGATTAGTGAACGCAAGATGTTAAGTGATTAGGGTTCTACCGTCTTGGGCAAAAAATTCCAATATGGCGGCTAAAATATCGACAGAATCATGAAATTCGGCTTGAAAATCAAAATAATCGTACTAGACAAGGGTAAGTTCCAAGTTTCATGAAAATCGTTCCACTAACAAGAGATTTCAATATGGCGGCCTAGATGGCGGCAGAATTATGAAACTCAGCTTGAAAATAGGAATGATCGTACGAGACAAGCGTAACTCTCAAGTTTCATGAAAATCCTTCCACTTATAAGAGATTTCAATATGGCGGCCAAGATGGTGGGGCAATCATGAAAGGCTTGAAAATAAGAATGATCGTACTAGACAAGGGTGAGTTTCAAGTTTCATGACAATCGTTCCACTAATAAGAAATTTCAATATGGCAGCCAAGATGGCGGCCGAATTATGAAAGCCAACCTGCCTATTTGGTCCTTGAGGACCTAAGCTATCCACCGGATAAAGTTCAATCTTCAAGGGCTGTAGCTTTATTTCCCGAGGAGAAGTTCAACTTCATCGAAGTGCACAGGAGATCTCTGTTTTTTGAGAATAATGATAACGATGTATGGATAACAAAAATAGTGCCCATTGACCACCCTTGGGGACATCAGCTATTAATCGGAAAAAAGTTCCAAGACTCTTGTTTCAATTCTCGAGAAGGATCACAGCGTCTTAATTTCTGCACGAACTCGGACAGACAGACAGACAGACAAACCGGCCACATAAGCGTCATTCTGTTACTTATATAAAAAAATGTTCTCCGACTGATTTCGACCTCCTGAACACGAATATCGGGTTCACCTTTGAATTGGAACATTTCTTTTTTATCGAAAAACCGAAAAAATGGTAGCCTGTCACATGGTTTTTAGTTATATGTACCTACTTTTTTTTTTGTTATTGAGCGAACATGTTTCGTAATTTGAGTGCCATTATCCTTCAGGTACCTAGTATTGGCTATTTCAAAATGTTCAATTACTATTTCGGCACGTCTGATTTTAAATTTGTAGGGTCGTGTAATATGCGCCGAGCCGTGGCTTTGCGGTCGTTTTCAAAAATTGATAACAATTGACCCGACGGTCGGATCGAAGTGGAGTTTTTGTCAAAAGAAAGTTCAAATTGTTCTCTAAATATAATGCCGTACATGCAGTGATGTATTTCATTAAGAAATTGTAGTTGCCTGCATATCGCAACTTTCTACATCTTACCGCGAATGCCAGCACTTGATCGGCGAAGCCGCCCTACACCAAAATGTTATTTTTGTAATTGTTCATGATTATTTCGGCAAAATTTTTCTTGATTCGCGTACCAAGGCCATGAGCTACCCATTCGAGTTGAAATATTTTCTGTATTGAATTTCGTTTTGTTCGGAGGAAAGGATATTAAGCACCAGCAAGCAACGAATAAATCATTTGCGGCCGAGCCGTAGTTTCGGAGTCATTTTCAAAAATTAATAACTATTGGCCTGCACCTCGCACCGATGTGAAATTTTCATTAAAATGAAGTTCAAATCATCCTCTAAATATAACTCCCCATATGTATTATAGTAAAATGATAAGATCGGGTACTTCCTCGCATGTGATAACTTTCGAGATCAGGCCGGCTTCTGAAATGCAACATTCAACGGCGATGCGGCGTCACACTAAATTGTTATTATTGTCATTGTTTATTATTATTTCGTCGAGATTTTTCTTGGTTCGGGATACAAGGTCATGAGCTACCCAATGGAGTAAAATTTTTTCGCAAAAATTTTTTCGTCTAGGACTAGATGCTGTGACGGACGGACGGACGGACGGACGAAGCGAGGACAAAAGCGCCTTCCCGTTTGGAGAAGTGCGCTAAAAAATGACCTTTCGAATTATGATCATTTAATTTTACGACCACCTGAACAGCACATACAATGTACATGCCCTCTACATGCAATCACTCATTGCATTCTTCGACTTCGAAAATCTGAAGTACGGTAGAAAGATCCTAAAGGCTCGATACCAAATTGCAGGCGCGAAGTTTGGGATGGCGTAATTCGCCAAATACAGCGGTCTGATTGGTTGGTATCCGCCGTTGCTGCGTTGGTTGCAACTTGGTATCGAGCCGTAAGAATATAACAATTTTGGCAATTAACCTCTTCTATAATATGTATATTCGACCTCACGCAGAACAATCTAAAACAGTCAGAAAATTGCTTATACGAATTCGTTGACTTGAGACACTAACTTTTTTTGAGCTATCTATCTAGTATCTACCTGATGCCGTTCGCGAGCCGTTCCTTATAACCCCTACTCCGTGTCCTAGTGGAAAGTACTTGAAGTTTCTCGTCGCTTCTGTTATGCGCGGCATATTCCAGCATCTGATTGCTGGGGTCTCTAAAAAACCCCATCCAGTCCCGCGGCTTCGGGAATATTTCGGCGAGTTTTCGTTGCACGGCTCCTCCGCCAATTGGACATGTGTGTGTCTTATCCGCGCGTCGTGGTCTTCATCGAAGCTTGAAGCCTGGCACTGGCAAATTTAATATTGTCGGTCCATTAAATATTTTCTTTTATGTTTATGGTGTTTCGCATTCGCAGTTGAAGACTTCGTAGGTATTCTTCGCCAGTTGATCGAAATGGGCCATCATGACGTTTGCGCTGATGCCTGCACCTTTGCGACTGGCCCAGTCTTTGGGAATCCTCTGGGCACTTTCATGTCGGCCGCGATTTTTCGTGGGGGAAATGTTTTTTACCTATTTTGCCGCATCCTCTCACAGTTTGCACGAAGTTGATTGCATTTCGATTTCGAAATCGGATCTACCTGCATCAATTCAATGGCTTTCTTCGTCAGAGCAAGCTATACAGGTGTCCCAGCTAAAACAACCCAGCGCAATTTTCTCAGGAAATATCAGGCGACAAAAATAAATTTTCAATTGCGGGGAAGCCTGACCTTTTAGCTTTCTTTTGAGGGGGACCGATGCTTGTAGGTGCTCTAGTTTCCAAGAAAATGCAATTTTAATCGGGCGAGTCACAAGAATTCGAAAATTCATTACCGAAAAAGTAAAATGCTTCAGATGAAAAGAATCTTATTTCTCCGAGCTTTCCATTGATGTGTCGCCGATGTCTGTATCTAGCCCAGTAAGCCAGATATTCTGCCTTACAGTCCAGCAAACACAATAATCGGAATTCATGACGACGTCACCAATCACACACTTGCTGATTTCAACATACCAGGTTTGGTAAGTGAAAAAGTCCTAGTATCGGCCAGTGTTACTACCTGCAGCGTCAGCGAGAAAACGCCAACCATGGTAAAGACGATTTCGCTTGTCGAGAACAGCAACGACTTCCACTGCAGGGGACTCACGTTTCTCTACTTTCGCTGCGCAGTCTCGGAAATTTTCACTTGCATCGCCACTCGCGTCGAGATAGCGTTGACAGCTGTCACATACATAACACATCCATCAAGGCGTCAAGATCTAGTTAGCACTGTGCCATCCCCGCCAACACAACACATTTTCTTCATAGCTTGCTCTGAAAAAGAAGGTAGTGAAATTGATAATGATAATTATTATTGTTATCACGAACTGACACAATAATGCCTAAATATCTGTTTTTCAAAGCCACCTAATTTGCGTCAATGCGTACTCTGTTGAAAATTTTGTTGGACAATTATGATCTTCTTTTGTCAATTATTATCAGTTTGGGTGTCAAATTCAAAACTTACAATTGCCGGTAAGTCTGAAACAAGAGCAGTTATCGAAAATAGCCCCAAACTGTTTTGACAGAATGGGGAGGGAACCATAGTAGTGAAGTCAGTGACTCACCCCCACTCAGTATCTGAGCCCCAGCTTCCTTCGCTAATTTTTTCAAATGGCAATCCTCCACTTGTGAAACATCATTATAAAGCTCTTGAAAAAAATGCTTTACAGTGGTACCAATAATTCCATATTTTGTTTGAGTAGTTTTTGATTAATTTGGAGAAAAAAAACTGTCTAATGGGTTTACATTGATTTAAATGAATTCACTCCAAAATAAATAAAATTTCAACAACTTTACACCAAGAAAGGAGACCGAATGTTCACAATAAGTGTTTATAATGATTGCCGTTGTTTTCAAGGCTATAATAAAGCTGTTCTCGAACTCTTGTCTAACAATTTCGAAGGTTTCTCTTGAAGGCGCGCAGCATTCTTCAGTAATTCTACCCCACAGTTCTTCAATCGACCCCGGCTGAGTTTTAAAAGCAACAGACTTTGGGTGATCTCACAGGAAGAAGTCTGGAGGATTCAAGTCCGATGATCTGGGAGGGCCTTCAATGGGTCCTCTTCTGCCAATCCGCCGATCTGTTCATTGATCATCTAACCATTTATTGACTATTGACACTAACCCCCGGTTGCGAGAAACTAAAATTTGCTCCGTTGCAAATTAGCTTCGGTACCAAACTCGGTATCAAATGGTAGGCTATTTGATGGCGTAAACAGAGACGTGTCTAGAGTGACGACTGACATTATTTGTCAAACGAAAAATTGAATCAAATTTGGAAATGGAGAGCTAAGCTGGATTGTGAATGGGAAAAGATGCACGGAAGAAGATAAAAAAGCAAGCACAAGTTAGTGTACGTTTGGGTTTCGATTTATTGATCAGAATTTGAGAATTTTGGGTAGTGACTGTAGTCAACCAGTTATAGAGGCCAAACCTTATTTTTTGGATTAGATTCTGCGGGATTAGGTTTGAATTGAGGCAAGAGAAAAGAGGGTGAGATTTATTTTTGAACCAAAGAAAAACTTGACAAATCCAGAATTCAGTTTCCTTCCTTCCTCTCAATTTCTTCGCTGTTGCTCATGCCAACGGCTCCTGCAGTATTTCCTGCCATCAAAAGCTGTTCTGGAGCTACTGAATCAGCACTGGCCATCATCTTAACACATGCTTTATACAGTGTCACTAGCGGCCCAGGATTGTTCAAGTTTCGTCACTGGATCACAGTCCCAGTACTCCTGTAACTCATCGTTGTCATCGAAGCACTCATACTTTGACCGAGTATCGAGTAATACTTTGCAATAAGGAGCTCCGCGTTATTGATGTAAACAACAGCTTTGTTTCCGCCGGAGGTACAAGGCTCGTGCTCGTGGAGGCATCCACCAAGTGTTCACAATTTCAGTCGGTAACTCCCATCGCCTGAACCTGGAATTGTTGGTTGACATAATAGCATCTACGGAGGCAGTTTGTCATATTCACCTGATCGATAGCCTGTGCAGGATGGATTTATGCCTTAATTCAGTGCAATGATTTGCATATTATTGTTCAAAACTCGAAGAAATAAATAATGCTGTCAACCTCAAAATTTTTGACGCTTCTTTGACTTTGACAGCCCGCAGCCCGCGCAATACATTTTTTTATCTACGAGGAGGTTTTTTCGATCGGCAATGACCCAACGTCTCGACGAATTGCTATTTCTTGGTCTTCTCAGGAGAATAATAATCGGAGACGTTGGAAAATTCAAAATAAAGTGTCGAATCAGACATTTTAGGTACTTACCTACGCATAAAAAGATGCAAGTAGTTCAAATGTGTGACAACCTTAGCCACAGCCTGTTTGGTATAGACAATACAAATAGAGAAGACCATTATGTTATCACCACCGTCGTCACGGATATTGGGGCATCAAAAATCAGCCAACCTTTTTTTTGAATGATGGACTCACCTGGTTCCTACGCAACCGTAAAAAACCGTGACGACATGTGTCTTTTCTATTTGTATTGTCTATACCGTGTTTGATACCCTGTTCCTGCAACCCGATTCAATTTGCTACGTAGCAAAATTAGCTACCATGTTCTTGCAACCGGGCATTATTGACATTGACTAACTAGACATAGGCCGCGTTCCACTAAACGACCGCATCGCCCACGACCACGATAGTACTTCAATTTTAGAGGAGTTGCTAGGCAAATTTTCCCTAGCAACTCCTACAAACGTTGAAGTTTCATCGTGGTCGTGAGCGTTGCGGTCGTTTAGTGGAACGCGGCCATAGTGCAGTGAAGCTCCATTTTGTTGGAAATGAAGTAAGTCCTTTGTCAAATTAGGGTTCCCATCTAGGTCCATCTGATTTTCTGATTCCTGAGCTGTCAGGGGCTCGATGGTGGTTTCCAACATTCCTGCATAAAGCGCGCCCTTCATATTCCCGTCTATGAATATCGGGCCGATAATTGCGTTCCACAATATTCCTGCCCACACATAAAAAAACGTTAGGATTAGTCTCACTTATTCAGTAGCAACAATTTTGTTTGTTCACATGACCATTCAAGTAAAAAGTACATTCGTCACTGAAACAAATGTTTTTCACGAGTTGAAGTTCTGCGGTGATTCGTTGCATCATAAATTCACAAAACTCAATCCGCCTAACAGGATCATCATTCCCAAATTCCTAATAGTTCAGGAATTATGAAATCAGATGGACCTAGATGGAAACCATAATTTGACTGAAGACTCACTTTGTATAGTTAGTCAGTCGTTAGATGATCATTATACAGATTGGTGAATTGGCAGAAGAGGATCCATTGAATGGCTGACCTCCCAAATCACCGGACTTGACTCCTCCAGACTTCTTTTTGTGGGAACACTTGAAAAGTCTGTTGTTTTCAAAACTCAGCCGGAGTTGAGTGAAGAACTGCGACGTAGACTTACCGAAGAATGTCGCGCGCTTTCAAGAAAAACCTTCGAAAACGTTCGACAAGAGTACAAGAACAGCTTCATTATTGCTTCGAAAACAACGGCAATCATTTTGAACACTTATTGAGAACATTCGGTCTTCCTTTTTGATTTGAAATATGATCTATTGAGGGCATTCTTTTAAATCAATGTAAACCCATTAGACAGTTTTTTTGCTAATTAATCGAAAATTATCCGAATAAAATATGGAATAACTGGTACCGCTGAAGAGCATTTTCCAAGAGCTTCTCAATGGTGTATGTATCATAAGTGGGGGATTGCCATTTAAAAAATAAGTGGATGGGGCTGGGGCTCAGACACCGAGTGGAGGTGGGTCATTGACTTCACTATCATAGTTCCCCTCCATTCTGACAAAACGGTTTTGGGCGACTTTCGATATCGGCTTTTGTGTCTTACACGGCTTACAAGCATTTGTAAGTTTTGAATTTGACACCCTGTATGATTTGTGGGTAAACTCGTATTGATACCTCCGGATCCTCTAAACGGATCATTGGCTTTATCAGTGAGAACGCATTCCCCATTGCAATGTGTAACAATTATACTATTTCATTAAAAAATAAAAATGAATGAATGGCACAGAAATGATGCTGGAAAATCAGAAACTTCTGCTTTTACTCTACTGAGAGCACTGAGACAACTGAACTCGCATCTCGCAGTTTCATATAACTGCAACAACAACAAAATGACAATCAGAGACTCAGAGGGGGGTGATGCATGAAAATTACAAGTAGACAAGTTGACATAATTGTCACCTGAACGTATCCAACACCGACAGTTGAAAACTTGTAATTTTCATGATTACGTGAAATTGGCCCCAGGTGGCAGATGTCGAGGTGGTTATGAATGAACAGACTGGAGTGAATCAAGTAAGGCACGCGTTCACGGTCAAAATGCACCAATTCGTTTGCAGTTAGTTTTCGCTCGCACGATACATGATGAATGTAGCAAAAATTAGGCATGGCATTCCTTATATTGATCGAACTATACATATTTGAATAGCCACAAAAATGGATCGAACAGTCTATTTTTACCTTTTGCTTTATGAACCACGCTGCAGTAGGTGTGTACCTGCGTTGCAAGAGGAAAAGCACTAAATTATATTTTCTCTTGTCCGCCTGATCTTCCGAATCCTTGAAAAATAGAGTGTTTACAATCTCCGTAGTCTTGACCTTCATCATAGTTGCGAATCGATAACGCAGAAAGGGTGAGTGAAAATAAATTGTCTTTTTCGTAGTCAAAATATTCGCGAGTCGGCCTTGATGCTCTCTAGCATTTGATCCCACTGCTCTTTAGCGAACCCACCTCCCATGTGTTGGTGTATTGTTACGTAAAACTAAAACCTTCGCACGCTAGACTAGAGACTGCATAATTAGACTTCCGAATAAACTACTGTACGAATGATGAGTAGCAGCACTAGTGATGACCAAATAGTAAACGTTTACCGTTTCAAAAACGACCAGCCAGCACACGGCGGGAACAGAGAAGAATTCCAGATCATGACTGGCCACTCCGATGACGACTGTGGACACGACACCAGGAAGTATTTGAGGGAATACACAGGACTGACCGGGATCCATGGACTCTACTACTTGACCGAGAAACGCTCTCGGTGCGAAAAGTGAGTTTTTGTGCCATTATGTCCTTTTTGTTTCGTTGATTTTCTGTTTTTTTTTTTTTGTTGAAGCTGTATTACACTACACAATTTCTTGTACAATTTCTTGAACAATCTGCCAAAATAGAGTCAAAAAACAATGAACTAGATCAGGCGCGTGCTGGGACTCTCGAGAGGGCCTGGGCAAATTCATGGCAAAAGGCCCCTCCCCCCTCTCGACTAAAGTTGCCAGTTTTAAAAAATCAAAATCAGAACGGGAATTTCTGAATAATAAATGTTAAAATCTTTTGCAAACCGCGTTCGCGAGAGTTTTGTAACAAAATTGTCTAATGAAGAGAAGAGAAAATGAAAAATTAGGGCGATATAGGCGAAACTTGAAAATTTTTAACATTTCAGTGAAGTTGGGTGGGGGTAATGAAATTGGAAGAGGGACAACCCCATCTACATCGTGACGTCTGACAACCTCACCCCCTTCACCCTACAAGTAAAACAAGGCTTTTTAGCA
Source organism: Anaspis maculata (assembly GCA_949128115.1). Lineage (NCBI taxonomy): Eukaryota > Metazoa > Arthropoda > Insecta > Coleoptera > Scraptiidae > Anaspis > Anaspis maculata. Next base: position 51,184,152 of record OX421966.1, on the reverse strand, counting down.
TTATATTTTCATTTTCATCCATAGAAAGAAATCAAAAATTATAAAAATGGAGTTAAGCTTCTCCACTACCACAAAGGTCTCAGGCCTAAAATTTACTCATTAGTGAATTTTATGCTTCAAAAAAATTCATCCATTTTTAAAAAAATTCAAAAATACAAAAAAAGACAAGAAAGGCCTCTCGAGGCCCTACGGCTGAGGGCCTATACCGGGAAATGCCCGGCTGCCCGGCGGGCCAGCACGCGCCTGAACTTGATTGTTTAACTGACATATTGTACAAGAAATTGTGCAGTGTAATACAGCTATAAGATACCTACTTACTGTTGATTGGCATTTTGAAAAATTGCAGATTATTTTGGGCGGTGATAGTATTGGCTGCAGTAGCAGGATGTGTCTACATGATTCAGGAAATTTGCGTCAAATTCGCTCAGAATCCGGTCATAGTGAGCTTCGCCACGACGGAAACGCCGATTCATCAGATTCCATTTCCGGCCGTCACGATATGTCCCGAATCTAAAACTTCAATGGCGGTTTTCAATTTTTCGGAGTCCTTTAACAAGTTGACCAACGATATGCCCCTGACGTTGGATGAGTGAGTAAACACACAGAGTCAGCAACAACATACGCACACTACTAAATACATGCGACCATTATCGCTCCCATCTTCAGATTTTCACTAATTGCACGGAACGTCACAACGTCAGACATCTATGGTCCCTCGGGAACGGGAATTGTTCCGCGACCTCGTATAAGGTACCCGAAATACATGTACATATTGCTAACCCGAAGTAAAAGTACATATTGCTAAACTCATGGTATTGAAAAGTCGTCAATAAAAATAATCGCGTCATGTCTGCCCCGCGGGATTCGGCATCGCTCATCGTAGCCATCCATCCATCATCCATTAATTTCCTGTCACGCTTTAAATGTTACATTTCCCGCTGATATAACTATCACGTTGATAATCTTACTTTCACTTTTCTACCGTAAACCCTATGTGCACACCAAATTTGATCGAAATCCGTTCAGTACTTCTCGAGCTATTGATGTACATCAAAGTCTCGGCTTTGACAGCTTATACCTCTTGACAGATCACAGACAGTGACGGATTAACCAATAGGCTAAGTAAGCTGCAGCCTAGGGCGCCTCGATGGAAGGGGGCGTCGACCGAGGCGAAATTGAAAAAAAGCATGAATTCAGGAAAAATGTTGTAATTTCATGTTCCGTATTGCTGCAATAATTTTAGGCCAGCTAGAAAAGTTGGAAAGGTACTTTCCGGCATCCATTCCCAAGTGAAGAAATGCTATGGAAAGAATAAATCAAAATGCTGGCAACTAATAAATTATGAATAAAATAGTAAACCCTTATTATAGGGTGACTACTTACGCACCTTTGCTTATGAAAAACTGGTAACTGTACTCGAAAGTGGACCGTTGAACAGGTGGAAGGTCTTTGCCCCACATCGCCGGCGTAAGACACCGGGAAAAAAGTTGTATTTTCGTTTATAGCTCAAGCGACGAAGCAAATGAATGTCACCCACCATCTTTGAAATAATATAAAATGACTTTTTTCGAGGAGACACGCCTCTACCAATATATAGAGATGAAAATCACCTGCTCACAGGCTGAAAGGGTCTATTCAGTCACTAGTCACTAGTGGTCACTGGTCATTAGTGGTCACTGGTCACTAGTGGTCACTGGTCACTACTGTTCAACACTTTACATAGGTACCTAATAGTCCGGACGTTAAGGTCAACATTTAGGGGGCACCGTTCACTTTTATAACAAGCAATGCCACTTGGCATGGCTGTTGCCGAGACCATGTTTGACCGATTAAGATCAGGAGCCAAAGTCGTAAGTGATGCAGGCGCCGTATACAGGGTGTCGTATAGAAAAAAGTCAAAAATTCGTATATCATTAACCGAACCAGATGGATTGTCGTGAGTAGGCACATATATCCACAATATATTACCCATCAAGAAAGAGTCAACGGTTTTGGAAAACCTTGAGCGGTTCCTGAAATATTTAGGAAAAACTGAATTTTCTTCTGAATATTTCATTTCTCGGTAAATCAGTGAATTTTCAAGATATCGAAATGCAACTTGGTGAGATTACGGCGAGTATTGTCATGAATAAAAAACGATCAGGAGTCAAACGCAGGGCCTGCTATTTCCAGAAGTAAGACAGTCAACTTTTTTTTTTCTTCGTGACCGCCATCTTTAATCTCCGTTCCACTCAACAGTTGAAAAAGTGACAGTCGAATGTGAGAATGTTGGCATCCAGTCACCCTATTATGAAAAAAATGGCTTCGAAGCAGGGTGAGGGTGTCTTCATCGAGAAAACATTGTCACCAAAGTTTTTCATGGTAATACGCATTTGCAGCGCCTGTGATGGCTAATGAGAGACTTGAAAGAGCAAAGTGAGTTCTTTGTCACAATCCTACATTCATTTTGAGCTGAAATACCAAAATTCATGATGATCGATTCAAAGGTAAACTCTTGATGGCTTGCTGAACAAAATAGGTGGCGCTTTTTGGTGAGAAATGCAAAAAAAATTGGGCTATCATTATCATGTTATCCCTCACCAAGAGAAAGCTGTTGCAAAAACTGAAACAAATCAACGCTGGAATGTTTTGTGAGATTGAAGTCTATATTCTTGAGGCAATAAATGTTGCACACATACGTCCGGTTACCAGAGAGAAGACATGGAAGGCGTGAATGCAGAAAAAAAATCAAAATTCTTATTCACATATTTCATTCAGAAACCTACCAAAAGTTGATGACTGACAATAATTCATCTATTTTCATCATCGAGCCAGAGACACAATTTTTGTAGCTTTCCGAAAATAATACGTGGCTCAGAACTTAGAAAAAGCTTTCTGCATGCAAGTCTCTCATGTCTTCTCTCTAACAAAGGGACGCATGTGTCTAACATTTTATGGCTCGAGATTATAGGGCTGACTCTCCCAAAACATTTCAGCGTTGATTAGTTTCAGTTTTTGCAATAGCCTTCTCTTAGTGAGATATGACATGATGATGATTGCTCGATTTTTTTTGCATTTTTCACTAAAAAGCGCCACCTATTTTGTTCAGCAAGCCATCAAGAGTTTACCTTTGGATCGATCATCATGAATTTTGGTATTTCAGCTCAAAATGAATGTAGGATTGTGACAAAGAGCTCCCTCTGCTCTTTGAAATCTTTGATGAGCCATCACAGGCGCTGCAAATGCGTATTACCATGAAAACCTTGGGTAACACTGTTTTCTCGAAGAAGAAACCCTTCCTTTACTTCAAGGCTATCTTTTTTATAATGGGGTGACTGAATGTCAACTATGTCACATTCAGTTGTCAGTTTTTCAACTGTTGAGTAAAACGGAGATTCAAGATGGCGGTCGCGGAGAAAAAAAAAGTTCACTGTCTTATTTCTGGAAATAACAGGTCTTGCATTTGGTTCCTGATCGTTTTAGATTCATGACCACACTGGCCATAGAACTACCAAGTTGCACTTCGATATCTTGAAAATTCACTAATTTACCGAGAAATAAAATATTCAGAAGAAAATTAAGTTTTTCCTGAATATTTCAGGAACCGATCAAGATTTTCCAAAACCGTTGACTGTTCCTCAATGGGTAATATTTTGTGAATATATGTGTCTATTCACGTGGATTTATCTTGTTTGGTTGATGATATACGAATTTTTCACTTTTTTTCTATACGACACCCTGTGTACGACGCCTGCATTGCTTGCGACTTTGGCTCCTGATCTTAATCGGTCAAACATGGTCTCGGCAATAGGTATGCCAAGTGGCAGTGCTTGTTATGAAAGTGAAGGGTATTATACCTTAACATCCGGACTATAATTACATTGTGCTACTCTATGATTGTATTAGTTTTGTTCTGTTTTAAACAGCCTATACAGAGGCCTATACATTTTTTTATTCAATCTTTATAAATTGAAGCAAAAATCAAAGTGGATTTTTCTCATTCATTGTTGTAGTTCCAAAAGTGAAGGGGGGGATGGAAGGGGCGCCGAAATAAATCAGCCTAGGGCGCCACTGCTTTCTAATCCGTCACTGATGTGTTGTTGTGAAAAGTTTTGTTGTGATTTTGGAACGTAACTTGCTATGTTTCTTGAATAGAGGAAGATTCAAGATTCTGCTGCTTCGAGCCGACAAGAAAATGCGAGTATTTTTTCGAATAATAAAAAAAATATATACCTACCTTTCGAAAATTTAAATTTTAAAATATACCTACATTGCAAAGCCAAAATTTTTAGTTGACTTCTATTTTTTCCACTTTATTTCGGCTGACAGGTTTAGCCGAGGGTCACGACAGTAGAAAAACATTAGGAAATGCCGTCTTCAAGTACTTTTAGTTATAATAACCATCTCCGTTATGAAGTATTTTTCAAGCATGTCTCTGACCACTCTTTGAATTATTTTTGATCGTAGAATCTGCACTCAGAGAAATGTCTAGTAGAATAGGAGACACCACGAAATAACTAGGAAATATTTCTGTAATTGTAGTCGTTGCAGCCACAACTACAGTGCAACCTCTTTAATCCGGACACACGTTAATTCGGACATCCAGTAATCCGGACGCTCAAATCGCGGTGTCATAATCCGGACGCACCTCGCTAATCCGGACACTTCGCGTCCGATCGCGTCCAGACGCGCGGTTACTGCACGCACTCAGCGTTTGGTGCGCTTTTAGGTATCATTGTGGACTTCATTGGGGATGCGGGGCATCCAAGACCTTCGAGTTCAAGATGGTTTTCAGAGTTATGTACCGATGTATTTATATTTATACCCATTTTTGGTTTTATCTCTTGAAATTTTTGAGAAAAATAAATATTTTTGTTATTTTATTTGTGTTAGTTAACTGGATACCTTTTATATCCCTTGAATAAACATTTTTACAAGTTGTCCACTAATCCGGACAAATCGCTAATTCGGACATACCCCGTGCATTTAATTGTCCGGATTAACGAGGTTGTACTGTATTGTGAATTTTCACTATGTTGTATATGTAATATCACATTGGCGTCATATACCGGCGTGCTGTGGAAGCTCGGCACCTCCACCATCTGTGCAGATGTGTTCTGCTCGCCTATCGGAGTCTCCAGCTTGATGTGGGAACGATGTAAAATTAACGCGTATGCTCTCGAATGTGTTGGAATCGCACGAGAGCCTCGTAACTCGTGACATTACAATTTGGTTACAAAGACTACAATAATTATAGGATCATTTACCGTTGCGGCCTTTTTAAAGTGTACGACAGTTGACAGATATTTTAGGATTCTGGCCTGAACGTCGCATGACAGCAAGCCAACTCGTTGACATTGTCGTCCACTTTATAATGGCCGCAACCGTACCAGCAATTTTGTGGTGTTTTAAAAACTCTACTATACTGGTCACAATTTGAAGTGGGTCACCCAAAAAATCAATCAATGGTCGGTTTTTAATCTCTGTCAATCTTTTGACAATCATCGGATTTTGAAATAACTTACACCAACTTCAAGATAAATCCTTCTACTTTCACCAGTTGCAAGTGATTGTTGGCTCGTGACAGCGATATGTTGAATACAGGGTGATAAAAAATGCATTGTAAATTTGTACTGTTTTGCAATGGTACAGGAACTTTTGTGGCCACCCTGTAATTTTGGATTTTGCTGTATTTGGTAACCAATAGTATGAAGAACTCATTTTTTCTCAGCTTGATACTCCAGGTTGCATAGTTACAGGAATACGATATTTTTTTTCATAAGGTGATTTTTCGCGCTGCACTAATTCTAATTTTTACAGGTAACTTCAAATATTTAATCAAGTAGGCATTCAAGTTGAGTCGAATAATTTAACAGTTAATAATGTTGCTATAAACAGTTTTTCTCTGAGTTCAGCAGAAATGACGCTGAAAATTGGAACAATAACAATAATAACAAATGTAACATGGCAATATTAGGAATGAATCTTTCGTGAATAATTAAATCAACTCAATGATATGGCCAAACTTCTCGCCCGATATCAATCCAATTGAGCACATATGAGATGCTCTCCGAAGAAGACTGTCAGCACTACCAGTACAACTCACCACAAAGCAAGAACTTGTTTGATGCTCTAACCGCGGAGTGGAAAGAAATCCCTGTGGCAACTATCAATAACCTGTTCAAAGGTATGTTCAGATCCTACCAAAAAGTAGTGCGGTCCAGACGAGGTCCAACTTTCTATTGAAATATTTTGCCCCCTTAATTTTCATTGCTCATAATTTAAATATAAAAAAAGTCCGCATAAATTAACGTGATAAAGTAACTAAATAGGGGAAAAAAACATATTTTCGTAACTAAGCAACGTAGAGCATCAAACTAAGAAAATATGAGTTCCTCATACTACCGCATACAGCAAATATCAAAATTATAGGGTGGCCACAAAAGTTCCTGCACCATTTCAGAAAAGTACCAAATTGCAAGGTATCCTTTACCGCCCTGTATTAGACACATCGCTGTCACAAGCTAACAAGCATTTGCAGATGATAAAAGTAGGAAGATTTAACTTCAAGTTGGTGTAAGTTATTTCAAAATCTGATGATTTTCAAGTGATTGGCAGAGATTAAAAACCGAGCAATTTTTTGGGTGACCCACTTCAAATTGTGACCAGTATAGAAATTTCTCTCAGCATGTGCTGCTGAAGTTGGCAGGCTAATTCAGGGACACCGGTATATACCTATCGTATGCACCATTTAGGCAGAAATGCACACCGTATTTCTTCTAATGTAATGCTTATCATCTGCTATCATACAAAAACGAAAGAAAGTCACTATTCTATCGTGCGTCGCGAAAGAAAAATGTCATTTTCACAGTGACTGGATGTAACGTTTCTGACTTTCTGTATAATCAGTTTCACGCCTTTTTCATTAGCGCAATAAGCTATGGAAAAATGTGTTGTGTTGGCACGAATGGTTACGATGCAAGATAGATTTTGACGCATTGATAAATGTGCTATGTATAATGTGGCAGCTGTCACCGTCATCTCAATGCGGTGCACCTGCAAGTAAAAATTTCCGAGGCTGCGCAGCTAAATTAGGGAAACGTGAGCCCTCCTGGGAGCCTATTTTTAGGAAGGATGTGATACGTTCACATGTGAAGTTGCTAGGCAACCAGGGCTGGGATTGGCTGAACTGTGATCGCCTGGTGATCGCTCCCCTCTAGAAATAAGGCCCCTGGAGTGGAAGTTGCTATGTGGTCGGCAACGCCAAGGGTCGTCTTTACCATGGTTGGCGGTGGTTGGCGGCTTTTCGGCGACGCTGCCAGTTGACCAGCGGTCACTGAATAAAATGATGCCCAAGCAGCCCCAGGCGCGCCATCAGGTACTATGTAAAATGCAGTGAAATATACCCACCGGGTAGTAAGTACTTCACTTCCTACTCTAGCTTATATGTACCTACTGAAACAGCAATCTTGTGGCGGTGACAGCTGTCACATTATACATAGCACATCTATCAAAGCGTCAAAATCTAGCTTGCATCATAACCATTCGTGCCAACACAACACATTTTTCCCATAGCTTGCTCGGATAAAGAAAGCCGAGAAGAAAGCCGTGAAGCTGATTATACAGGGTGGTGAAAATTTCGATGCTCACCATTGGTATCTTAGAAACGGTGAGAGATACGAGGTCGGTTAAATTAGAAAAAAGTTGCGCATTTTTGTGGCGATTGACAATCTGAAAAGAAACTTCGAATATTTTAATTGGTTTACGATTTATCACGAAAAAACTGAAAATTTTGATTCCAGAAATTACTTTTTATCTTTCCAACCATTCAAGCTATTTCAATCAAACTTGGTAGTTTTATGTTTTTGATCACCCCAAGTCGATCAACGTTGACAGAAATTTTCCAGGCCTTCTAGATGTCAAATTATGATAGTCAACTTTTGTTTTTCTTATGGCCGCCATATTGAATTTTTGCACAAATAGATAGAGAAAAGAATTAGCTTTCTGAACTAGTAACCAACTTGTTCTTTTTATGACATTTCAAGCGTCAAATTTTGAAATTTTCGTAAATTATTGACAAAATCGGGAATGCTTCGAAAAACAATTGAAATATTATCAACAGCAACAACAAAAAAGTGACAGATGGTGTGCAATTGACGTATCTAACTTCTTAATCGTGTTCTGTGCTTGTTTGTACCGGTAGTTCATAAATTGAATGGGTCAAGGGTGTCTGTGAGTTCAAAAACGTCTGTCGGAACTAGCATCGTTCTTGTTAAAGTTTGACAAATTAATTAGAAAAGGAGTAAGGATTACCCTAGTTTCGACAGACGTTTTTGAATTCACAGGCATCCTTGACTCATTTAATTTATGAGCACTCGGTACAAACAAGCACAAAACACGATTAAGAAGTTACGGCTCGATACCAAGTTGGGGCTGAGACCGCCGTAAGTGCCGTTACCATAGCAACGGCGGATACCAACCAATCAGACCGCGCTGTATTTGGCGAGTTACGCCGTCCCAAACTTCGCCCCTGCAACTTGGTATCGAGCCCTTAGATACGTCAATTGAACACAATCTGTCATTTTTCTGTTGTTGCTATTTATAATATTCCAATTGTTTTTCAAAGCATTCCCGATTTTTTCAATAATTTACAAAAATTTCAAAATTTGACGCTAAAAATGTCATGAAAAGAACATGTTGGTTACTAATTCGGAAAGCTAATTTTTCTCTCTATATATTGGTGCAAAAATCCAATATGGCGGCCATAAGAAAAACAAAAGTTGACTATCATAATTTTACATCTAGAAGGCCTGGGAAGTTTTTGCCAACGTTGATCGACTCGGAGTGATCAAAAACATAAAACTACCAAGTTTGATTAAAATAGCTTGAATGGTTGGAAAGATAAAAAATAATTTTTGAAATCAAAATTTTCAGTTTTTTCGTGATAAATCGCAAACCAATCAAAATATTCAAAGTTTCTTTTCAGATTCTTAATCGCCACAAAAATACGCAACTTTTTTCTGATTCAACCGACCTCGTATCTCTCACCATTTCCAAGATACCAATGGTGAGCATCGAAATTTTCACCACCCTGTATACCTATACCTAACCCATGACAGTATTTCGCTTGTTTTTCCACAGAGAAAAATACTGCCATTCGTTTCCCTTCTGTGCGACCTTTTCGATATTGACGAAGAGGAATACGAATGGGAGACTTATTCTGACGACTTTTATCGGATCATCGATAAGGTGATAAGGAATTATTTTCCAAAATGATAAGTCGGCCGGTGCTGGCAGCGGTAGCCGGCCAAGCGGTAGACGACAACTTGCGTTTTCCCGGTGATCTCGGGATCGATTCTCCGCCATGAACACCTTTTCCTACTTTTGGTTCATCACGGCATTTTAATATGGACCAGAGAACTCCGACGTCATAAAGTGTTGGGCCAAGTGCCGAATACGAGGTCGAATATTAGGCTGCGGTTTCTTGCCCCGCAAAAAACTTGGCCACCGATCGTCTTGATGATTGCCGCCTGCCGGCACCGGTCGGCCACCCGTGGCGTTTTTTTGAATCCGATTATGAGAGTTCCTTTCGTACAGGTCAAACCAGACCCAGACACCCTATTCGACTACTTTGACGATAAGAATTGGAAGTGCAAGTGGCTGGGAGACCCTTACAATTGCACCGACCTCTTGGTGCCTGTGATGACAGACGAGGGCGTTTGTTATTCGTTCAACGTGGCCGACCGATCGGACATTTTCAAAGAAAACGTGTAAGTAAATCCTTGAAATTAGTTGATTTTGAAAGCGAAGTTTTGAAAATTTTTTAACAATAAGCCAGTCTCACTTACATTTAGTTCAACTTGTCGCTGCAGCGATTTTTTTTTCCATTATGGTCCCCGGTTCAAGCAGGGGTGGATTTGGCAATAGGCAAAGTAGGCACGTGCCTAAGGCGGCAGATCCAAGGGGGCGGCATCGACATCGTCTTCTTGGAAAAAAATGCGTGGCTTTATTTTTATTCCACGAAAATCGCGTTCGCCTAATTTTTTCTGTTCAATGTTTGTTAATTTGTGTCAATTATTGATGAAAAACCACTTATTATCATTAACAGCAGTAAGTGCTCTAAGAATATGAACACAAACTAGTCCTCTGGAACACACCTCTCTAAGGGGAAGGGGCGGCCAATTCAGTCATGCCTAGGGCACCACGAAAGCCAAATCCGCCCCTGGGTTCAAGTCTTCAGGCAAGGCGGCCGAGAGCGGTAAACGAGGATCGCATAGCTTCCTAGGATCCTAATCCCCCAGATTGTTTGGATGTTAGGATCATAGAGTTAGGATGTCATACATTCAGGCTGGTCGAAACGGAAACTGTGTTCATATTCAAGCATCGCTTCTGTAAGAAGTTCGCATTTACGCAACTCGTTTTTTTCTACTTTACAATTACTTTGCGCCAATGTACCTATGTTTCAGATGTCCCCCTCGATATAAAAATCGACCTGTCCGAGCTTCTTCATAAAAATGAGGTGAAATGCCTAAAAACTCCTCTGTTCTGTTTTCGTTGGGCCACTAGTTTGTTGATTCACATCAGCCTGACGTCAAAGGAGATATGCTTGACAGCCTTGTAGGCGATCCTCGCTTCTGGCTCTCGGCCTCATTGTTCAAAGTTTCAAACTGATCCTTTTGCGTTCCAAGTTTCGAGCAATGATAACATTGCCACAAGTATACTCAGGGCGTTGACTGACTATTCAAAGATCTGCCATCTATCCTTTTGATATCGGCCGGCCCACGGGCGTGCCTATAGCTTTTCCAAGGGGGGTGTTCTATCCAGAGCCGGGCGTAAGGTGATTTATTGACGAGCGTAGCGAGCAAAAATGTGCCGCAGGCAAAAAATTTTTTGGTTGTGTATTGAATTTTACTCTTCCTGCTCAAAGCTCTTTTGAACGAAATATATTATATCCTTCGCTAAATTTTTCTTGGGGGGATTCTTCCCCAGTGGGAGGTAGAATTTTCGCGCAAACATCCTGTACCTACATTTTCTACAATAAAACTTTAAATCATGGGAAATGCTTGTTATACGATTTAGTAATTATTAAAGAATTATATTGAGCCTCTTTCTTCTTACAACTAATTTATGTACAATTTCACTGGGTTTCACTTTCACTGCCAGATCTCGGTGAATGCTCATCAGTGCAAGCCCAGTCAACCTTTCATCCCCCATTTTGTTTCTCAAATACGTCTTCAGCCTTTTGAGAGTGGAAAAGGACCGTTCAGGCGTCGCAGTTGATACTGGTAGCGTTGCCAGAATTTGGAGAAGCTTTTTAATAGCAGGAAAAAATAGCTCGTTACACTGATCTAATGCTTCTAAAGCGGTTGATGGTTTTTCCAGCTCGCGCGCGCACCAGTGTTTGTGCCAGAGCTCATACTCACTTACAACGCATCTCTCCTCATTTTCACTCAGAAATGTGTGAGCTATTTTCTTTATTTTTTCTTTGGTGTCATTATCATTTTTGGTCCGCTCAGGTAGAAGAAGTTGAATGCCTGCTACTGTTTCTTCGTGAGGTTTAAATCTAGCATCAATCTCGCTGACAACGTGTTCGATGAAAGGGTAAAACACATTTCGTCGATAATAAATTTCAGCAGTTTCGCCTGGAACATTGCTGCGATTGGTTTGCTTTCCAGTAATCCTTGGAGAAATTATGTCGGTGACGCTTAAGCGTTTTGCTTCCTTAAAAAGGACTGAAAATTCATTTTCATCACGTATGCTTTGCAAGGTACTTTTCACTGTTTTTACATAACTGCAAGTGTCACTTAAATCTACATTAACCCTTTGCAGTGCTTTATTTAGGTTTGCTGTGTAGGAGAAAACTTTCCTCAAGATTACCAGTGAGACAATGAACTGACTGCTTTCCATCGCGACCTGCAATTGGTACGCTTGTGTAGCGACATCTCTTCCAGTAGCTTGGATTGCTTCGAGTGTTTCAAGCACTACAGGGAACATCTCGGCGAACCTTTCTACGGCTGTGTGTTTTTCCGTCCAGCGCGTCTCACATAGTGAAATGAGCGTTGAATGAGGTATTCCAGCTTTGTCCGCATTTTTTTTCAGGAAACCATCTCGAAGTGGAGATTGTCGAAAGAAGTTGATTACGCTTTTAATAGTGCCAATGCAATTGCGAATCATTGGTATTTCGCATGAATGCGCCAAAACTAGGTTTAGGGTGTGAGCTACACAATGTACGAACTGTGCTTTGGGGTACTTTTCAGAAATAATGGTTCTCACGCCCTTCAATCGGCCACTCATGACCGCAGCTCCATCATAGCCTTGGCCAACCAGATTTTCTAAATCCAAATCAAAGGACAAAAGATTTTCTGTGATCGTGGATGCCAAAGCTTGCGCTGTTACATCCTCAACGTGCACGAATTCAAGGAAATCTTCTCGAATAACTGACTTGCTTGTTGAGGAATCCACATAGCGTACGCACAACGCCAGCTGCTCATACCGCGAAATGTCCTGAGTTTCATCGGCTAGTACAGCAAAGTACCCGGATTTTTTAATTCTTTCGATCAGTTGTTCCTGAATGGCTTTCCCACAGAGTTCAATCAGTTCATTTTGAATCTTTGATGACGTGTACATAGCCCGATTGTGACTATTTTGGGTGAGCAAATGATTCTTAAGGGATTCATCTCCAGAGTTGGCACGAAAACGCAAAAGTGCTCGAAAATTTCCATCGTTATCTGCAGGCTCTTCAATACCAATTTCTCCATGGTCTTTTTTCCCTCTTAATGCCATTTCTTGTCGCCCACACAGCAGAATTGTTTCCACTATAGCTGTTAATCTTTTTCTGTTTTCTTCCGCAATTTTTTGGTTTTCCACATTTATTAATTCTGTGACATCGAGCGACTGACCTTCTGCAACACTCACAAAATTTTTGGCCTTTTCGACCGCAAAATTGTGGTATTTGGCATTTTCGTGACAATTGAAGCTCTCCAGCGCCTTCTTCCAGTTGTTAAATGGTCTAGTGACAAACGCTCCAAGTTCTTGACCGCCGCGACCACCTTCTGTTTTCCCAAACAAAACACACATTTTGCACAATGCTCCATGGGCAATATTTGAATACACCAGCCACGGATATTTTTTCATCCAACTGCGTTGGAAGGAAAGGTTTCTTTTGCCAGTGGCGGGGAACTTGAAAGTCTCTGGCGGTGTCCAAGGTACTTTCAGAGCTTTTAACTTCTCTTCATCGTTCCTTGGGGGGTGAGAGATGTATTTTCCAATATCATGTACCTCCAAGTTGCTGACCAAGATTGTACCAGTGTCAGTACTGTCAGTGTCAGTACTCTTTGAGGGGCCTGTCCAAGTGAAATATTTTATAGCCATAGCTTGAAAAATGTAAAAATTTCAAAAATAATACCTGGAACAGGATCACATTCAAGAGGTACATTCTTCTGATTCGTGACTTCCTCTTCAGACTTTTTAGTTTTTTTCGATAAAAATCCTAACATCGACTGTTGAGCAGTCCGCTTCATCATTCGTTAGCTAAAATTTAAGCAATATGAAATAAATACCAATCCAATAGGCAATAGGTAATGTAACTGTACCTAACAATTAATATTACCTATCAAGTAATATTTAATATTTTACATTTAGCGACACTGACACCGTGAACGAATGGACTGCAGCAGCAGCAGAGTAGGTAATACTAGTACTGACTGGTCTATGAAAATGACGATCGATGTACCACTATCATGTGTTGCCCGTAAAAAATTGAAGCCACAAGATTCTCTGAAAAAATTACAGGATGCGAAATTTTCAGTTCTTGGAAGGTGTGCAACGAGCAGCCGGGCGGCAAAAAAAGCTCGCCACGCGCGCACTGCTCCGGCAGCGGGCTCTAAAAAATCACCTACGGCAATTTTCACGCGCTTGCTGGGATTTGCATTTTTTTTTGTCATGCAGTTTTTTTTTTTGACAAAATCTAAATCTATTTGTATCTAGTGGGAGTTCGTTTTACAATGGGGGGGGTTTGAACCCCCAAAACCCCCCCCTTAGGCACGCCCGTGCGCCGGCCAGATGACGCCACAGTACAAGTTGCTTCCGATTCCAGCATTGGACCGAAACATTTTTCTGATTATTCGAAATGGTGGAGGACTGTAAGGGCTTTGTTCTTGTGTCAGTTTTCCATTTACTTCTGAAATATTCTTCAAAGTTAAAGCCGCAGTTCTCATCTTGCTCTGTGGGTCGCAGCTGGCGAATATCTTGGAAAACCACCACCATGTCATTTGAGTAATACGTCACCGATTGCGCGTGGAATTTCGAGTCAAAGATCAGGGCAAAAGGCAATTTTGATTCGGATTTTTTTTGTCAACTTTGATTGACCGCGTCAAACCGCGTCAGACTGAATACAATACAGATACGCAACCGGTCAACCGGTGAAATTTTTTCAAACTGACATTGGTTTTGGCTATAGTTTGAAGTGAGCTGAGCCGACACAGATGGAGCCACAGAATGGGGTTCCAACTGTAGTTTTATGCCGCAGAAAGTTTTCCCAAGCTGAAGGGGAAACTGACCAGAGAATAAAACCCTCTTCCAGTACTTATCTTCATCTATGTAAGAAAAATGTTTTATGTAGAGCTGGAGTCGGAAGCTGCTTAAAACCAAATGTACAAACCCCGCTGTGGCGTCCGTTACCTGGCTGGCTAGTCACAAAAGGTCATCAGAAGTTGCGCATCCTCATAAATATCCAATCAACGGTCAAACTATTATTATTATTAGGTACGTAGGTTGCAGTACAAAAACTACCTCCAAACCAACCAAAGTTCCGAGAAGTGGAGTGCAGATACTGGATACGCCGAAGATGCCCCAGCCGAAGCGTACCCCAGGAGGGCGCTCATGTCTGGCGCTGACAATGCGCTCTCCATAACTCTGACGCTGATGAAAAACGACGTCGATTTAACTTGCAAACGAGCCATGCAAGGGTTCAAGGTCAGTTGTTCATGAAGCCATCATATTTTGATAACGTGTCCCAAAGAATTCTCGCATTTTTTCTGTGAATTCCGTCGAGGGGCGCATTATAGTGATTTTGACTGTTTTTGATCTGCTGATACCAGAGTGTACGTAATGGGTAAGAAAGAGTGGCACCACCGATTGCTCTGACCACCAAATAAAAAAGGTGGAGCCTCGAGATGGAGCTGTCATAATATACTCTTGTGGTCGACACATCCATTTGAGGTAGATAGAGAGATCCGATGTTCTGTGACGTCAAACTGTCACCGTGATGCCACCCTGTCCTATCGACCACACTCTGGCTCACCCCTGCAATTTTTTTCGAACTATACAGGGTGTTTCATGACTTATACGACATAGCTTAAGGATAGATCCAGTTTTTTGAGGCAGATCCGGATCTGGCTTCGAAATTTTTCTAAGATCCTGCGTTTCAAAGTTACAGGGTGATTCATGTATTTTGGTCAAAACTTTGATAGGTCATAACTTTGGAACAAATGGATGGAATCGAATGAAATTTGACAGGAGAAGTTTCTTACTAAGAACAATCACAATGACCAACGAGGCATGAAAAAATTCAGGGCCGGACTAAAAAAAAAATGGCCCCCATTAATTTTTGGGCAAAAAAGTCCTTTTCGCATCGGATTCCTAAAAAAATAACATTGTATTTGGAAAGTTCAGAAAAAATGCTACAGAATCAGCTATCCAATATAAACGGCACACCTCAGTAGGTTTAGTAAAAAAAAAATAAAAAAAAAATTAAAATTTAAATAGCGATATTTTCTGAATGATTTGAGATAATTCATTGCATTCACTACTTTTCAAACAGGAAACAAGCAAAATTTTCAATAAAAAAAATTCAATACTCCTAATAATAGGTGATAAATACATTACATGTTATTTACAAATGGTTTTCAAAATGCCCTCCCCCAACTTCGACGCATTTTCTACATCTCGTCAATAAATGTCTAGTGGCTTTTCGAATGGTTGGTCTATTGTTCCACGTTTCATGAGCATCTGCAATGATCTTTCCTCTCCAATCCTTCCTGGTGTTCATTTCCGTCTTGTAGACCTCTAGATCTTTCATGTGGCTCCATACATAGTAATCTAGGACTGTGAGATCAGGAGATCTGGGAGCCAGGAATGAGGACCCCCGCGACCAATCCAGCGATGGGGGTATTCTGCATCCAAGTATTCTCTGACGTTTCATGAAAAATTAGACGGTGCCCCAATTGCATCCTGATGTAGAATTGTTCTTTCTGCTAATCCTGCTGCCATATTTTGGGAAGTAGAGCAGCTGCAGACACCGGCACCTCTCTAGCTCTAGCTTCTGATTGAAGCTTACATTTAGGGCTTAATTTTACAAAAAAGAAGAATTGTATTGGGTAAACGGTTTCTAAGAGAATCACGCCAAGATGTTTTAGCTGGGTTACACTGTCTTAAGTATTGAAGTAAAAAATTAAAAAGGACCTACCTTGTGACGTCCGGCACCGTGAGATGGAGAGAGCGCTCCATGTGGTCCACTGATGTCCAGCGCGTTACGATAGGGGAGGTTGTGGGTTGAAAAATGTAGTGATACACAATAACAATAATGAGAAGTCCGGAATTGCCTTCGTACAACGCGGGCGGCGAAAACGGAACCGAAGAGAAACGAAAAAATAAAGAGAACCTTCAAAACTGAAACTGAAAAATTCGCACATATGGGCATACGAAAACCTTATGCCGCGGTACTAAAGAACTCTCAGCAGAGGTTTTCACTGAATTTGTGGTGCGGAGTGGTTGACGACACTTTGATTGGGCCACATTTCTTTGAGGACGGCTGACGAGGGAAGGCTATCTAAACTTCCTCCAAAATGTTTTGCCTGGGTTGTTAGAGACGCACAGGCGAGGTCTACAAGACGGAAATAAACACCAGGAAGGATTGGAGAGGAAAGATCATTGCAGATGCTAATGAAACGCAGAACAATAGACCAACCATTCGAAAAGCCACTAGACATTTATTGACGAGATGTAGAAAATGCGTCGAAGTTGGGGGAGGGCATTTTGAAAACCATTTGTAAATAACATGTAATGTATTTATCACCTATTATTAGGAGTTTTGAATTTTTTTGATTGAAAATTTTGCTCGTTTCCTGTTTGAAAAGTAGTAAATGCAATGAATTATCTCAAATCATTCAGAAAATATCGCTATTTAAATTTTAATTTTTTTTTAATTTTTTTTTCACTAAACCCACTGAGGTGTGCCGTTCGTATTGGATGACTGATTCTGTAGCATTTTTTCTGAACTTTCCAAATACAATGTTATTTTTTTAGGAATCCGATGCGAAAAGGGCTTTTTTGCCCAAAAATTAATGAGGGCCATTTTTTTCAGTCCAGCCCTGGATTTTTTCATGCCTCGTTGGTCATTGTGATTGTTCTTAGTAAGAAACTTTTCCTGTCAAATTTCATTCGATTCCATCCATTTGTTCCAAAGTTATGACCTATCAAAGTTTTGACCAAAATACATAAATCACCCTGTAACTTTGAAACGCAGGATCTTAGAAAAATTTCGAATCCAGATCCGGATCCGCCTCAAAAAACTGGATCTATCCTTAAGCTATGTCGTATAAGTCATGAAACACCCTGTATATATTTGTTAACATATAACTAGTTACTTATTCGAATCAAAAGCAGGTAAGACCTACTTCTAAGACAAAGTCTCAAACCATTGTTATGACTGTTTGGCTGCAGGTGACGAATGATATTGCGCTGTTCATACAGTTAGCGATAGTGACTCATTGTAGAAATGAGTCTGTTCAAGTGGGAAAAACTTACTCTTTTCCCTCCTAACCCTGGGTTCCACAAAAAAGATAATTCGAGATCAGTTGATTCGCGATTTTTGTTGTCAATTTGTAGCCTACTGATCAATGGAAATTATGGTTTATCTGTCAATAATGGAAAGATGATGAGTCTAGTACAGATTTCAGGCATTTCTTGTGGTTAATCACCTAGCATTTAGTAAAAAAAAGTTCAGTTAATCTGCAATCAGCCTTGATCGCTGATCATCTCTTTTGTGGAACTGACGGTTAGTGTAGTATATTTGAATTAGAAGCAAAAAGAACAATTAATAAAGAATGCCAACTCAAGAGCAAGGTTCTCAAGAAGAGAACCTCTTGCTCTGAAGAAAGTGGTTCTCAAACGGTTTTTTGCTATATGGTTAGCTCATTCCCACCTGTTTCACATGTTAAAAGCATACATCCTTGTGACACGTGATACTTAGTATACAGGGTGAAAATTGAAAAATAAATCTTCAACTCTTTTATTCCGGTGAAATAATTCTCGAAAAAAATAGCCTCTCATTATTTAGCAACCTTATGGTCTCCTACTAAACGTGTGGAAAACTCACCCCTCGATAGCTGCTGGTATTCTACGTACAGGGCGAAATCAATTTTTTTTCAATACATTTTATCTTGATCAAATCAATCCGGACAAAGACCAATTCCGGCTCTGTTAGAAGTCTATAATCTCTAATTCAAGAATCAAGATATAAAAATGCCACATTCCTTGAACTGCTAAAACATGACATACAGGGTGCAACACCCTTCTTTTATTTTATTTTTTTCCTGGGTCACAATAATTCGGATGATAGTCTTACCCACTTCAAAGGAGAGCCCAGAGTATTTGGCAAAACATATCAAAAATTTACATTTCTGCAATCACTGCAACTACTGGCTACTATAGTATCAAGCATTTTTGCGATTTTGGTTGTGCGAGGAGTTGCTAAGGACAATTTCCTTAGCAACTCCTTGCACAACAAAAGTTGAAGCAACATATAATTCATCCTGTATATCAAGTCAGAGTGATAGTAGAAATGCAAATTCTTTATATAGCTTGCGGAAAACTCTGAGCTTTCCAGTAAACCAGATAAGATCATTATCCTAATTAATTTAAGACAGAAAAAAAATAAACAAATAAAGTATGTTTCACCCTGTAGGTTGTGTTTAGGGAGTTTAAGGAAAGTGACATTTTTATATCTTGAATAAGAGATTATAGGCTTATTATTACAGAGCTGGAATTGGCTTTTGTCTGCATTGATTTGATAAAGATAAACAACATTGAAAAAAAATTGATTTCATCCTGTGCGTAGGATACCAGCGACTATGGAGGGGTACATTTTCCAAATGCTCAATAGGAGACTATAAGGTCGCTAAATAATGAGAGACTGTTCTTCTCGAGGATTGTTTTATCGAAATAAAAAATTTCAAAAATTTATTCTTCAATTTTCACCCTGTATACTAAACTAAGTATTACGCGTCACAGGGATGTATGCTTTTAACATGTTGAACAAGGGGGGAGAAGCTAACCATATAACAAAAAACTATTTGAGCATTTGAGAACTATTTTCTTCAAGCAAGGGATATTTTTTTTACTATTTCAAGTACACTAGTGAGCCACAAAAGTGGGCCAGTGGAGGCCGGCGTGGTAGGTTGTTGTAATTCGGTCCGATTCCTTACTAAATTATATTCCAGATTGATTTTTCTTTCAAGGTTTTGCTCCACCACCCCATGGACCTGCCGCGTCTCAGAAAGCACTACTTCCGCGTCCCGGTCAACCATGCCGTCGTGGCGACCGTCCGCCCCGGTTTGACATCTACTTCGGAAAAAGTCCAGACATTTTCAGCCGAAAAAAGACAATGTTATTTCCAGTCGGAAGTCAAACTCAAGTACTTCAAGGCCTACACCCAGACGAATTGCCAGCTGGATTGCTTGACAAAGTACACTCTGCGTGAGTGCAAATGTGTTGGATTTTTCATGCCAAGTAAGTTGCAATATTCCTGCGTCTGCTACCAACGCAAGGGGTAGATTTTTCAATTTTTAATTTTGCATTTTATTCTATTTATCACATGAAAATAATACCGTGTGATCCAAACCATTCCGAATTGGAGTAGGCTGTGCCGTGACAACAAGCAGTTTTACATCCCGGAATTTGACCATGTCACAGCCTACCCCTTTTCGGAATGGTTTGGATCACACGGTATAACACAACACCCCGATCGGTTGTGAGGAACAAACTGGAACAATTGAAATAGGACGATAATCTCCAACCTCATTCTGATGGTCCTTCTTGTGAATAGAGATTATAGTGAGAGAAATACAGAATAGAATGAAATGGAGCAAGGCTTCCGGATGTTTAAGATCAACGTAGATGCAAAAATCCTCCAACTTTAGTCTTGGCACTTTGACTTACGGGTTTGCGATCCAAAGTAAAGCCGCATCCACATAGAGGTTACTGTAGTTGTAGTCCTCTTCATTCGTATCTCATGTTTGTTATCAGTGCCGTGTAAATATGAAAATGGGTGTGTTCCGTGTGACACTTGAAGCCATCACGACGTGATAATCACTAGACAACTGAATAGTGAACTGTGATTGGCGCTGGGGAAAAAAAATTACAAGGGGACTACAGAAACTAGAAACCTTCAAGTAAAGCTTCTGCCCTTCTAGCCCAGGCATATTAGGTTTTAACCCGCAACAAATTCCCACAAAGCTGAAATTTGGTATACGGGCCTTGTAAGACCTAAGGAATAACATATCAAAATACTCGGTGGCACACCCTTGTGCGTCAATGATTGTGGGGGAGGGGGCTAAATATTGCCATTTTAAATGCGTAAATGACACCCTGTAGCTTATATAAATGAAAAAAATCATATTTAGATGCCTCAAGGCTCCACAATATTTGCTTGACGTTTGAATTCTTGATAAGTAGTTTGGGTTGTCTGGAAAAAAAAAGATCGGCAAAATTTATTCTGTTTTTCTCTCAAAAACCTTGAATTGATATCGGCAAGTGTGGCATCGTTTCCAACTAAATCTTGGCCTCTGCTATCAAATATGGTGTTTAAAATTGAATTGAAACACGATTAAACAAGTTTTACTGAAAAAACGACGATTTTTGCCATCTGAAATTGTCGTTTTGTAATTTCGGTTTTGTATGGTTAGAATCATCTCAATTGAGTATTTCCAACAGAACTCATTGTTCTCAACCATTTTATACCTGAAAACGATAAAAAACAATTTGTCTGTATTCATTACAAGATCAGAAAATTGATGTGTTGTGAAAGTGATTTTATTCCCAATTATCTAACGAAAATGGCATACAATTTTTGCATTTCTTTTTTTTTTACTAATGAATGATGGAGCGGTTCCACTGTTTTTGTGTGTAATACTAAGTGAAGTTCTTCCTCTATCAGAAAATACCAAACGCTATTGTATCTATCGGGCAATAGAAACATAAAATGTTTTTTTCTGTACCCGTTATTCCATTTTCAGAAAAAAAAAGTAGGTGTGAAACTTGTTTAATAAAAAATTGATGCTCTGACTTTGTAATATAAATAGGCGTAAGCAATTGATGCTGTTTTTGTCCAAGATTAACATAAATATAGGATTTGTCGGTAATTTTTATTTTTGACAGCTTCAGACAATGATGCCCCTAAATGAAGAAACCACAATTTTTTTTGTAGAGAATTCATTATTCCCGGGATGAGCACTGTGAATATCAACTGTTCACTTATCAGTCTTAATACTTGGGTCTGTTTCGAAGATGGGAAGAAGAACCTATTAACAATGCTCAGCTTTTTTGGCCATCACAAAATATTCTTACATGTTTCTCATTTAAAGATCCAGGGGAGAAATTCCACATTGCGCGTACTATTCACGCCACTATCAAGCAGAAATGTTTCATGGTTACCGGAGTCCACTTCATAGGCAACGACATACCGTGTTTCTTTTGAGACCCACCTTATATTGTTAAAATGATTGGTTCGTCCACGGGTACAGTTTTAGAGAAAAGTGTCTGGGTGAATTTTTTGACTAGATATTCAAACCCCCAAGATCGTAGGAGGCACAGAGGTGTAAGTCCAAATATTTTGATATGTTCTTCCTTAGGGATCATACCAGTTATATATCAATATTCAACTTTGTGCGACATTGCTTGAGGCTTTAAATTCTCACATGGTTTTTCCTGAAATATCCGGGCGACAAATTAACACTCAACCGCCTTTCCCGCAGAACTCACCAATCGGAAGAGTTACAAAGGCTTCCTCACACACTTGAGCACTAACGACAAATTTCTCTCGTTCATTTGAAACATATCTTATATCGATCGGATACTCCGTTCACTTGCAGGAACAGCTTGATGATAGGTATCTCTCTAATTCTTAGAACTTGACCTTTGAGGATGAAAATCAAAAGACGCACGAGGGTGTAAGTCCGAGTATTTTGATATGTTGTTCCGTAGGTCCAATAGAACATATATACTAAAATTCAGCTTTGCGGGAATTTGTTACGGGTTACCACGATTTTTCGACTAAAATGACTGGGCTATTCCCCAGCACCAATTCCAATATTCCATATTCCAACTGCACTCCCACTGCCACTTGTTTCTTACCGTGAATCTACGTGAACGCTCAATGTAAAAACTTATAACTAGTTCAACTTTTCTACCATACCGTTGCAACTGCCTACTCCTATGTTAATGCTGCTAAACGTTAGAGTCGCCACACGAAGAGAATTTTACTGACTCAAATTAATTTACTATCGGTATGTACGTACCTACCAAAGACTATAGTAACAAAAAGTTATCAAGAAGTCCTAAGATTAAAACCAATCTGTACCTTCAAGCTATTTTGCTGTAGTAATGCAGAACCCGATGATCAAATTTGCCATTTTGGCCAATACGTGTTGGTCCAAAACTTTGAACCGTTTTCTAGAGGCTCTATATCCTTAGCAAGCCGTGTTTATTTGATTTGAGTACAGACTTTCTGACCCTCACCCTCGAAGCATCTTCTTCTCCATAGATAATAATCTCTGACCCTTGAACATTGTTTCTTGAATAATGGACCTCGCAATTTATTGTTCAATCCACAGCTTACGAGCTTAAGGTAGATCTTTCAGAGTCTCTTCCCACGTTCTTCCGCCATTTCAACCCTGGTTCCAAAGCCCCTTATGTGTCGTTTGAAGTCTTTTTCGGATGATTTCTATTTGCATTTGTTTTCAGGGACCAGCAATAACACACCGATCTGTGGTGTGGAGCTTGCAGCCTGCATAAAGCGAATCGAAAGTAAGCAGGCGCCACGCCGCCAAGTAAAAACATTTCTCGTCATTCCGCGACAGTGATTTTTGCCGTAATTTTGCAGCTAACATCAAAGTCTTTGAATTGTCAAGGAAATTCAGCCCTTCGGTGGAATTCGAGGACAGCTGCGACTGTAAACCGCTATGCACCACTCTGAGTTACGATGCGGAAACTTCACAGACGGAATGGAGAGTTTACGATCTTCTTCTCAATCTTCTCGAATCTGCCGCCACTGTAGAGGAACGGCGAGAAGTGAAAAGCCAGGGAGGGTAAGGAGCTGTTGTTATTTGTGCAACTGCTGCACGCGTGTGCGCCACTCGCTCTGATTTGTCTACAAATGTCTATTGAATTCATTATAGCTTAAAAAAAGCGAATTTAAAAAAATATATATTTTCAGATTGTATGTGTCGATGTTGAGCATTTACTTCAAGGACGACCAATTCCTTTCGGCCGAAAGGAACGAGCTGTACGGCATTTCCGATTTGATTTCTAATTTCGGCGGATTGGTCGGTCTCTTCACTGGATTTTCTATGAT
This sequence comes from Anaspis maculata, assembly GCA_949128115.1. Taxonomy (NCBI): domain Eukaryota; kingdom Metazoa; phylum Arthropoda; class Insecta; order Coleoptera; family Scraptiidae; genus Anaspis; species Anaspis maculata. The sequence continues at coordinate 51,160,544 of OX421966.1, read as the reverse complement.
TTCCTTGATAGAAGCGATTTATTTCTTCAGCTTGAGGATATTCTGCAACGAGCGGATGTATGGAAGGTGGTCTGGACCGCCGAACTGAGTTTGAATAGTTTCAGTTATAAAAACTGTAATCTAAGCTCTATAGTCTAGGAATCACTGTATAAATATAACTTACATGCCTCTCAGATTTGGGTATATGATATTTTATTCTTAATTCAGCTTGGAAGAGACATCCTCCGGAACTGTGAAAGCAAGTAGCTTTCGCAGATCACCTTCACAAAGTGTGCCATTTGAATTGAAGAACTGACAAGTTTTGGAAAGTGTTCAGTGTTTCAAAATTTATGGTTGCCACCCTACATGTCAAATTCAGCCAATCACAACAGTGTAGAAGACAACAAACAAGCAAATATTGCGCCTGTTAGGGCCAAAGCATGCATCTCGCATTTTTAATGGAGCAAAGCTCTCCGACTACCAGAACACCAGATGATCAGACCGAGACTGCACAGACAGTCCGACCATTGGGCGCTGTGGCTGTGGCAGTCAGAGTGCAAGAGATCTTAGTAGGCGCTGTGGCCTGTGGCTGTGGCAGTCAGAGTGTCAAGAGATCTTAGTAATGTAACACTCAGGGGGACTCCTAATATGTGAGTCTCCTAAGCGGCGCCATCTAGTTGATCAAAGGCATTTCACAGATGCTACATTTCAAAAGAATCAGACAGGCGAGGGAATTGCAAACGAATTCCACGAAAAGCCACCCCATCACCAGGAGCATCGATGTGTATGCTTTTGTATTTCACAATGTATAAGCCAAAACTCGGGTAGGGGATTGCCCAAATGGAAACGCGTACAGCTTTTGATCCGGAGTATACCGATTTGATGAACTTTGGCTACCTTGTCACTGTGACACCAAGCCAAAATTCTGAAAATCAGTACAGTCCGTTACAAAAGCTGTAAGCGTTTTTAATGGACAATCACTGTCTCAGCTATGGTTGGACGGTATCGCACTCGCCAATATAATTTTTTTTTAAAGCACTCAGTACTCTGTAACTCGGTTGTTCTGAGCCACACCAATACCCATATAATGATAAGATTTGTCGTAGAGTACTCGGAACACCAGAGGGACCTGAGGGCGGAGCCTAACTGCGCGAACTGAGTTCATTAAGTAGTGTACCTACACCTAGATTTGCAGTGAGATTTTAGGTTCGCCTGTGACCGGTGGTAATGGTCCACCACTCCAGCTGACGGTGTTGCTTCCCCTATTTCAACACCAGAACTAGTCCAAAACAATTTTTGTTTTCCTGTTCAGCCCCGCCAACAGGTCCCTGTGGTGTGCCGTTAACTCTAAGCCAAAATTTGCAGGGTTGCAGAGCACTTGATAATATGTTTAAAACTATAATTTTCAGGAAAAAGGAATTGTGCATGGTTTACATTCTGTTTGCTTATTATTTATTTACCGTAGGTCTTGCATACCTAACCACAAATTACAATATTTAATTGAAGTAAGGATCTACATACCGGGTGATCATTTGAAAACTATCCACCCGCAATAACTCCCGATTCCTACTGAATATTTTTTCGAGCAAAAACAGGTCGATTTTTATATCGAGGGGGACATCCAAAACATAGATTGGCAAATTTCTATATTCACCACCCTCGTCCCCACTCACCCCAACTTTGAAATTTCAAATGACACTACCTAACTTGCGATACATCCAATTGAAGGAAATTAAATTTCCTTTTTGAAATTTTTTTTTTTAAATTCTTAACCCCACCCCCTTTCCCCTAAAAATTCTCTGACTGTCCCATTTTATATTCTGGACCTCTCATTTTTTTCTCAATTTAGTCGGCGTCATCCTAGATAGTTAGTATCAAAGAAGAAAATTTTCGGAGGGAAAAGTGCTACCCAAATTCCCCCCTTTGCTCTCCCCCACCTCAACTCCCAAATTTAACAAAACACCACCTACTTTGTGATACATCAAATCAAAGGGAATTGAATTCTCTTTCCGAAAAGAATTTTTTTGAAATTTCCTACCCCTCCCCCAATAAATTGGTCATTTGGAGTATTCTAGGGGTGAGATGGGGGGCTTTGAAAATTGTGAAAAAATCTTTTTCAGGAAGAAAATTCAATTTCCTTCAATTTGATGTATTACAAAGTGGGTATTGACATTTTGAATTTTTGAGGTCAGGTGGGGGGAGCGAAGGGGTAAATTTGGGTGGCACTTTTTGTATAAAAAAAATTCTCTTTAGATGCTGTGCAGGATGACGTTTACTGTGTTGAAGGGAAATGAAGGTCAAGAATATCAACTTGGACACTCAGAGAATTTTAGGAAAACCAGGGGATGGTGTTGAAAAATTTCGTAATATTTTCTCAAGAAAGAGAATTCAATTCTCTTCAATTTGATGTATCGCAAAGTAGGTGGTGTCATTTGAAATTTCAAAGTTGGGGTGAGTGGGGGCGAAGGGGCTTAAGATATAAATTCTCCAATGTATGTTTTAGATGTCCCCCTCGATATAAAAATCGACCTGTTTTTGCTCAAAGACATTTGCACTAGGAATCGGGAGATATTGCAGGTAATGCAGGTGGATAGTTTTCAAATGATCACCCGGTATAAAGATAAGTAAAAATGTAGGTAATAAAAATGTTTGGAAAAGTTGTAACAGACATATGTAGTTGAGTTACAATCTCAGGATTTGAAAAACCAGTTAAGATAGACTTCAACAGATGCCTCCTGGAATTTTAGAATCGTGGCCATCACCCATCTGTACATCTCCAGCTCTTCGCGGACTTCCGGCTCTTTATTTGGCAACAGCTCCAAAACCATGATTGCATTGTTTGCGCTTTTCTTGAACTTCAACAAGTTATAACAAAACGCCAGGTTAGAAAATCCAAACTGTTGCCGTCCAAACACTTTGCGTGCAGTCTCAAACAAAAGCCCCAGACACACCTCGGAGAACTGATCCACCACGTTGTCGATTAAATTCGAAACCAGTTCCACGCCATCCTCGACGCTTTTGTGCTTGAGCAGCAATAGAGTGAGCTCCACAGATTCTTGAAAAGCCTCGGCATCACGAAAAGTGGCTTTGAACCGCTCCAAAAACTGGACCATCAGAGCGTCACTAGGAATGGAAGACTGAAGGTAAGACCATGCAAAATCATTGATGAAACCAGACAGGTCCTTATTGGCCGGCATTTGGTCCCAATGTTCTTGCTTAAATTGCGTGAGGTGTTCGAAAAACAGCTCTAACTTCTCGGCAGATTCAGCTGGATTGTCTATCAGGAATTTGATGGTGAAGTCCGATAAAAAGTCTTTGAAGAAATCAGTTTTGAAAACCAACGCGACTTGTTGAGGATGCAACGTGGCTGCATCGCAAGAGGTAATCACGCGGCTTTTCAAAGATTTACTGTTGGTATCGGTCAGGAGGTTCCATAACGTCTCAAAGTATCTGGGTTGGTATTTCTTCGGTATTTGGTAAACCTTCGTTACTAGTGAAATGGTATCGGCGTTGTTCTGATCAAGCTTTTTCAAACGTAACAAAACGATTTCGAATACGTCATCTGAGGGGTTCTTCAGAAAGTAGAGCAGGGCTTGCGGTACGGTTTGCGTCAGCTTGTTGCGCAACAACTCTTTGATTACAGCTTTTCGCTCGCAAATGACGCAAGTCAAGAAAAGAGCTTGCTTCGTGGTCGAAACCCCACCAACGCGGATTTCTTCAAGAAACGGCATAGCTTCGCCTTCTGGAATGTTGTAAAATGCGTGGATTACCATCGGTAGCCTGTCGACGAACGGTTCGTCTTTGAACGCAAGCAAATCTTGCGGTTTGGCCTTCAAAATTTTCGCATTCTTCACGAACGAGCGCAACGCTTTCAAATTATTTTTTTGAATTACTGTCATTTTCAACGTCTCATCAGCTGAAGTTACGCTGCTGGCGTAGAACTCTTTCAGGTTGCGAAAAGCTCTGACGTAGTCTTCAAAATTAACGAAATGAGCTAGAACTCTGAAGATTTTTGGCGAGTTCTCTTGGTGCAGGTGCTGCAGCAGCTTCGCAACCAAAGGTGGGTAGCACTTGATTTTTCGCCACAACAAATCATTTCTCAATCCAGGATTTTTCCCAAAGCAGGCGTCTAGGAAAGTGTCAAAACGGCACGAAAACGTGCTCATGTCATGTGTCAAGTACCACGTGATTGTTTTCACGGTACCCGATTCGTCCAGCTCCGACCAGTACAACTCCTGCCATTTGGCGCGTAATTCAGAATCTAAAATCAACGAATCAAATATTTCTCTCTTGAAGCTCTCGTAGCCAGACGATTCCAAATCTTGTAGCAGTTCTTCTAGTTTAACAATTTGGAACAAGTCGATAGGATTAGTGCTGTTCCGTTTGTTGTACTGAGAAATCCTTTGCAGCAGCTCCCAGTCTGCTTCGTCCAACATCGAGACCAAAAATTCGCGTTCAAATCGACAGCCAGGGCCGTTGCTTGCGCGAAATTCGATGTGATCCATCATTTCTTGTTTTCCAAATTTTTGCACGAAAGCCGCAAGTAAATTGTCGCGAGCTTCCCTCTGTTGAGTTTCACTCAAAAAGACCATGTAATGCACGTGAATTTCTATAAAGCTCGTTCTGTGACAGTCTTCAAAATCTGGAGCAGAGACGATTTCAATAAGCAATTTCCAGTGAGATTCGTTACACTTTGTGAAGTCTATGCTTTTGCTGTAGGGCGAATCCAAATTGTCGATGAAGTAATACAAAAATTCAGTGTCGTTTTTCAATCGTTTCGTAAGTAGTTCAAGAACTCGTAAGAATCCTACTCCATAGTCCTGGTTGTTGCGACAGTTGATTGCTAAAATTTTGGCCAAGTTGCAACGTTTCTTTTGATTTGACGACGAATTCAACATTTCAGTCACTTTCACCAAGCAGTCGCCTATGCTGTAATACTTCCACCATTCTTCTTTCTGCGTCTCTTTGTACTTGGCTAAAGCGAGCTTTTGACGTAGCTCATCGTCTTTGACCATTTTCAAGAATGACGCCGTCACATGATTATTGCCGAAGTTACCAAACTGTTTTTCGACAACTCTCATGCGGAATAAATACTGCTTATTTTCTGGACAAAGCTTGAGAAAAATCTCGCTTCGACTTTGATCGATCGCAAACAACCGTTCGTAGATGTTCTCGACGTTGTCGCCCAGCATGCGTACGAACTGCTTTCGATGCAAAACACGCGAAAAATAAACCGCAACGTCCCTCATAACCAGCTCTTTTTTCGTCTTCATGAAGTTTTTCGTGTTTCTTCTCCCGAGTTCTTTGTTGCACTTGTTGTTCTCCACCAGCTTGGCGTAGAAATCCGGATTTCGTTTAGCAATCTCCAGGAAAACTGGTGAATTTTTGTCGCGTATCAACTTCTCGAATAACTCAGGACTGGTGTTGTACAAAGCCTTCAGCTGGGGCTTCTTCAGTTCCACAATGTTTTCGAAGTATTCCTCGACGATTTTTGAAATTTTAGCTTTCGTACACTGAGTCATGATGCGCAAGCCGTGGGCCAGTCCGTATCTGTCCACCAGCGCGTCAAAAATATCATCTGCTTCGCTGTCGGTCATGACCTTGGAGGCGCCGGTGATCAATTTCTGGCGGGCCACGAAGCTGAAATTCGGCAAAATCTCCCGGACGAAATTCTGGGGCATGTTCAGAACATGTCGGAAAAACCACGGGCAATTTCTGAGCTTGTTGACGGTGATGTCGTCGTTTTTCAAATAGTTGGCGTAGAGTTTTTCAAAATCTCGATAAAAAATCAACGAGTCCACATAGAAGAGGCGCTCCAAGTGGTTTTGAGGAGTCACATCGATAGTTTGGTTCGGATGGGTCTTAAGGAGTTGCAGCAGGCTGCGCTTCTTCTCACCGACGGTGGTGCCGGGTAGGCCGTGGAATTGAGCAGCAAAATCACCCATTTGGATTACTAAAAAAAAGTTTAATAATTTAAAAAGTTGTGCAATACTTTGCAAAGTAGGTATTTACCTATTTTTCAATAAAATGAGCCACGAACCACTGCTACCTCCACTGCCACTTGCAATGATATAAAAACGATAATACCTAATTACGGATGTGCACTTTGTAGGTAGGTAGGTAGGAACCTATATGAGTAAATGAACTATAGGGCGCGCACTTGGGAATTACGGAAGTTGTTGTGGTAATCTCTACATGGAAAATAATCTAATCGGTCATTCAGCCTTGAATCCGAAATAATTCCGCTAGGACTGAGTAAAAAGCCATAGATCCGACGCGAGGTGCCCCTTTCCTTTCTTCGTGGAAAATCTACGAATTTGCTTCACAAAGAAAGAGAACGGAATAAATAAATCGGTTCCTTACCTATCATCATTTTGTGTGCCGAGGACTCGACACTCAAGGGAAGTGCGGCTATGTACGCCCCCTAGCCCAGCGGAGGCCGCTCTGGCACCGCCACTTTAGAGATCCTGCCGAAAAAGTGCAAAAGAACTCACATGAAAGCCAACAAGGAGTAGGAACCTACATACCCACATCCCACAATGGTGCAAATGCAAAAGTAAAAAGACTTCGGGCGCAAAAACCACATTTTGGCCCGTGATCACAATGAGCTATTTTACGCCATTGAATTTTTTCGTGGGTAATCTTTTCTGGAATATAAGTTACTTTGTTCCAGGAACTCACCTGTTCCATCTGTTCTGACCTCTCAAATTTACTTATTTTTTGAGATTTGAAATTACCCTGTTTTGTTCGCAATAAACTTCAAGGAATGGGTGTCAGCCTCATTATTGCACTCTCTGCCGCTTTGCAACTTTCACAATATAATTTTCAAGGGAAGTACTCCAGTTTGACTGATATGATCAGTCTGAAAACAAATTCTAAAACATTCAATATTATTATTATTTATATGTACGATCGCACGCAAAATAAACGGAGACAGTGTTTCGCGCGGAGTGTACCGATTTTATGAATTTTGGCTTGGTGTCACAGTGACAAGAAGGCTGAAATTCATTAAATCAGTACACTCCGCGCGAAACACTGTCTCCGTTTATTTTGCGTGCGATCGTACGATCGCACGCAAAATAAACGGAGACAGTGTTTCGCGTGGAGTGTACCGATTTACTGAATTTTGGCTTGGTGTCACAGTGACAAGAAGGCTAAAATTCATTAAATCAGTACACTCCGCGCGAAACACTGTCTCCGTTTATTTTGCGTGCGATCGTACGTATAGATGATTTTTTGAGTGTTTGGAAAGTTTCGAGGAAAGTTTCGTGAAAAGATACAAAAAAGTTCCCACATGTTCAGCTCATGTTCCACTGAGCTTTGTGCTCTAAGAGATACTACAGTACAGAATCGCGCTCCAGTTGCAGTTTCTATCAAGATCGTTGTCGTATTGTTGGTTGCCTACATATCACTTCAGTGGAAAATAAGGGTGGGTACCTATATACGCGCTACACTGACTCTATGAAGTGATGTAGGCAACCAACAGTACAACAACAATCTTGATAGGTACATTAACTGGATGGTGTTCTTTTAGCGCAATGCTCCTTCTTTATGTTTTTTTGCAAAAATTTCGGGATAACCCTCGAATAATCCACAAATTTTATTTAAAATATCATGTTGTGAGTGGTTTGCCAATTTTTTTGTTTGGATTTGCGTGTGGCCGTTATCCGTATTGTACCTACCCTCAGATTTTATTGCCTTTAACCTTCAACCATCTCTCCTTTGTTTTACATCGTAATTGTAATTTTTTGGACTAAGCAGAAGACTTCTTTTACATAATTTATTGAGCGATGATTTTCATTTTCGGTAATGTACCGCCTAGACTGTCAAGTTTCTTGATGATAGAAATTTCGCGAGTCGAAGACAAGCGGGATTTCACAATGACATCAAGGAACTAAACCTCGAACTAAACATTCCAGAAGGTAAATTTTGTAAATTTAGAAGAAAATCAACTATACAAAATAGATTCAGCTAGAATAGTATTTTATGTAACAAGTACGCAAAATGAATCTTTAGCAGACGAATTCGCTTGCTTTAGGGACGAGGCGGAAGCCGAGTCCCTAAGGGCGGACGAGTCCGCTAAAGCATTTTGCGTACGTGTTGCATACAACGTTTTTTGGTACATATTGGGTGCTTTCCACCTAGACGGTACAAATATCACCAGACGGCACATGTTCCATGGTGTGGCACAAAATTTTAGGTGATCCAATGAACGGCGCAGAACCGAGTAGGAACACGTAGATGGAAAGCACCGTTTGGCACCCGCACATGCGTAAATGGCAGGTGTACCGAACTTGGGGCTAGGTGGAAAGCACGTATAAGCTCTCCAAACCCTCTTCAACTCTTTCAAGCAGTAGGTATAGACAATACAAATAGAAAAGACACATGTCATCACGGATTTTTACGGTTGCGTAGGAACCAGGTAAGTCCATCATTCAAAAAAAGGTTGGCTGATTTTTGATGCCCTAATATCCGTGACGACGGTGGTGATAACATATGGTCTTCTCTATTTGTATTGTCTATACCTACCTATTAGCTGTTGTAGTTCAAGCAGGAATTTACATAAATTTTACCCATAATCACGCAGGCTGAATTGTTGTGTTATGGCAACCTATTTTATTATGACTAGTTTTCAAATCGAACACAAAAAATGGATGACGTTCCAATACGCGACATTAGTGTGACGTCAGGATCGCCAAGAGTCATTTTTAAATGCCGGATCCAACAATAGTCTGAGAACAAAGGAAATTTCAGAAATTATTTTTTGGTAGCATTACCTTGCATATTTACCTATATTGGGGTACGAATTGACAAACTGCAGAACCTAGAGGTCGTTTTGGAACATATTTTGATTTTTTATCTTTTTTCCTAAACATTATATTACCAATAGAAGTTTGAATGTGACAGCGCGACATAACCTCAAACCTCAATGCAAAAACAACTTAAAGAGCGGAAGCGTGGTTTTGCGCTTTTTCTTATCAGGGCTTGTGAAGAATAAATGGCAAATGCATAAACATGCACCGGGTCCGTGTTCCACATTTCGCCTTTAACGGCAACACTCGCGGCAACAGTATGCGATTAGTAATGTAGGTATCTTACTTCATTAGAACAACAAATAATTCACCAGACGTACATTTCGTATTTTCGTACCTAATCACAACAGTTCAAGGCAAATTATTGTCAAGTTGGAATTTACCAGCATACCTCTACAGAGTTTCTCATACACACCTAAGGTACTCGAGGCGCAGGGTAACTTGAATGGGCCAGCGTGATGCCTGGAGCGCGATTCTGTACTTGCCTACCGACAACTATTGGATCGGTAGCTAGGGTGAGAACCAATCAAATTCGCTCCTGCCTAGCTACCGACACCGGCAAGTGTCGGTAGGAGAGTACAGAATCGCGGCCCTGGTCGCATCCCCACTTGGCTACAAACGCGAGAATATTTTTCGAACTGGTCTATATGGAGACCTGCGCACGAGCTGCAAGCAAACGGAACCGCCTGTGTATGAGAAAGTCTATAAGTAAGTATGTCAAAAGATTCTTCGATTTGTTTTCTTTCATTTCCGTCTTTTGGGCATGAGAAAAATATTAATGTTCGCCGCTCATTGTAGTGTTTACTATCTGATGCCCAACACAACTTTAGTAACCTACCAATTTCACTACAAAATGATCAACCGAGTGATCAACTAAAAATCACAAAAAAGCTTCTCCAACACGTCCGCAGCTCTGCACTTTGCCGTGTGGTTGACTGGATGACTGTTTCTTGTTGTTGTCTGGTGCAGGTGCAGTTGTTTGCGCTTTGAGGTTATGTCATCGCCGTCACTTTCAAACTTCTTTTGCTGATAAAATCTTTTAGAAAAAAGATAAAAAATTGGAATATGCTCCAAAATGACCTCTAGGTTCTGTAGTTTCGTACCCCAATATAGTTAAATATGTGAGGTAAATGCTACAAAAAAACATTTTCTGAAATTTTCTATGTTCTCAGATCATTGTTGGATCCGGCATTTAAAAATGGCGACTCTGACGTCACCACTAATATCGGGTATAGGTCCCTTCGTTTCGGTGTTTTTGAGTGCGCATGCCTGGCGCGAATTTCATAGTTTCGTACACCGATATTGAAAATTAACACTCAAAAATATTGTAGTGCACCTAAAATTCCACAAATAATTTCGTTGAATGTTAGATACCATTTTCTATATTCAAAGGAAATAGAATCAACTACCAGATTGTTAGCAGGATCATTTGTGGAAGTTCAGGAACAACGAAAATGACAACAGCACTCAAAACAACAAGACATTGGCGCCATCTGTCACTTGTGACAATTATTATTATCACACTTCTCGTTTCTACCTGACCTACATTTCATTTGCTCATGCTTTGACGAAAGAACACAACTTGTTGAAAATTGCTGTACCGAGAAGGGAGTTCAAAGAAGCTACGAAGAGATGCATTTACGGTATGTGTGAAAGTGACAGCCAGGAACCAGTAGTTGGTCAGGCGGCTAGACAGAGCCAAGGAGCATGCAGCGTTGCCATTCAACTGACAGGTGTACGAAAGTTTTCAAAATTTGGAGCCTTCAAGCATGCGCACCTGCCCAAACGGAGTAGCCTACTGATATTTCGGAAAAAGCAAAGAACATTGTCCTCGATTTTCTTCCAGCAAAGTTGTGCACGCAATATGAGCGAGAATATGATTTATTCATTATTCATCGGATGGAAAAAGGAAAATAGAGTGAATAATGTGAATGAAGATGTTGAATGGCATATTCCAATAAACAAATAATTCAGTCCTCTAAAGTGTTGCCTAGTTACCTTTAAAGTAGTGATGGGCATAATCGATATAAACTGCTGGACGACGAAGTTGACGGTATCGGAAAAATGGTCCGACTTTGAAGACCGATAACTTCCGATTGCCGGATGCGATTTCCGTTTTGTTTATTGTGATAATTAACCAAATGCTTCCGTAACCCCATCCTATAATAGTGAATGTTGGGAGACTTCATGTAAAATTTCTACAGGATGATACATAAAATGCTGCAAAGTTGTACCGACTTCATCGTACCCCCATTGTCGAAAAAAAATTGTTTATGTATTCTAATACAAAATTCATGAATTGTGATGTCTTACCTCGAAACGGTTTTGGAATTATCCGCATTGGGAGTCTAACATCAAAGATAAAAAATTTTATTTTGAATGTTACAGATTTGCCTTGTTGGCACGCAAGATTAAGTCTCTTCTGATAAATGGATGTTGACATTAAGCAAGATTGTTCGTACAACAGTCCAGAACAATTTAACTTTCAACACGACCTGAATATTTGGTGTGGGGCCAAGCAGGGGGCACTTTTTAGGTGGTTTCCCCGCCTGTTTTTCGTACGTTGGATTTCGTCAGAATTTCATCAGAATTTTAGATATGGAACATGTTCTATTTGCAATTCAAGCCCCTGAACATGGTAGCGATGTGAAACTTCAGTGTCCGAGTGAAGTAAAGCCCCCCTGGACGTTATACTTTCTGTGCTTGTGCTATGCCTGAGTTTCGTAAATCTGCAACATTCAACATAAAAATTTATATCTTTAATGTTAGACTTCCAATCCGGGAAATTCCAAAACCGTTTCAAGATAAGACACCACACTTCATAATTTTTGTATTAGAATAATCCGTGATTAGAATACGTATAAAAGTTTTTTTTGGCAAATGGGGGTACGATGAAGTCGTTGCAATTTTGCACCATTTTACGTATCACCCTGTAGAAAATTTACATGGAGTTTCTCAACATTCACTATTATAGGATGAGTCACGGAAAAATGAAGCTAGATAACGCAACAATAAACAAAATGAAAATCGCAATCGGCAGTCGAGAGATATTGACCTTCAAAGTCGGACCATTTTTCCGATACCGACAACTTCGTTGTCCAGCAGTTCCAATAATCGAATGAATTAAAATCATCGCTTTTGATAATCGAATGATCATTCGAATGATCGATTATGAATGATTGACGATGTGACAGATTCGTAATAATTGTACTAATATTGATTTTCGTATTTATTTGGATTCTTCATCAATAAATGAATCATTCGTTTTTATTATAATGATACAAAGTGATAGAAAGACTCGTAGAAAGGTAATAAATAAGAACTGCACACGTATAGGTACTTTGTTCTGGGGAGGGGTTCCCCAGTTCTTGTATTATTTGTTTACGACCATACCTAATCAATTAAAGCGAATGATATCTCTCGGTTATAATAATCGAATGATCGATTATTGGGTCATGATCGAAATATCTCGATTATACCATTCATAATCGCCCATCACTACTTTAAAGGACTAGTCCGCTAAAGACGCATTTTGCCGAGCATTTTGCGGACTCAAAACAATTCGCAAAATGACCATTTTGGAGAGCGTATACCAGAAAAATTGTATTTTGCATCACCAGGCATGATTTCTGGATTTTATCACCTTCACAAAATACGATTTTCCTCCAAGCGATTTTCGAAAAACAGATCAACCTAGTGCGACCCTGTTTGAGTTGAAGTTATGCAACCAATAAAACACCAAAGCCCCGTCGATCTAATCCAAGGTGAATAGTATAATACCCGCAGCAGACTTTCAAACTTTATTATTTTACTCAAATCTTGGTGAACGAGCACTATGCTTCGGAACTTTGAGAGAAGATCGCAAAGTGACAATCAAATACGACTCTATCAAAGCCTTTTTGCTTGAAACAGCCACATTTTGACAACGTGAGCCAACCGTCTTTGAGTGCGCCTTGGCGTGCCGGCCGCCAGCAAACGTCATCTGTCAACCGCCTTCCACCCGAACCAGCTGTTCAGTGTGTGTCAAAAACAACTTGTCAATTCAGTTCGCCTTCTGAACTCCGTCGTGTATGTAGCTCAAGTGGTAACTTCTGGTGCTTGTAGTGTATATGCAAGTATTAGGTTAAGTATTTAGGCCTTAACGAGACCCGATTTCCGAACAACACCCGCCGGAAAGACATGGCAAGCCTCCGACAGACACCGCTCACATGCAGCGGACACACCAGACCGGTCGTCCATTTGGACTTCAGTTCGGTCACGGACTGCGGCTACTTCCTGATTTCGGCTTGCAAAGGTAAATATTTCCAGCATTTCCCTCAAACAAGACAGAATAGTTCCGATATCTAGTGTACTTGACGAGAAATGCACCCGTACTTTGGTGTAAACTTTACCTTGACGTTGCAAAACCTTGGCCTGGATTCGAGCGCGTGGCCTCACCTCAAGAATAAGAATGCATAATGATATAAATCGACGAAGAAAGAGCAAAAAAACCAGCAGCAAGGCTGGCCTAGAGCGTTATCTTCCTGTTTTGGGCCTTGATTCAGGGGCGAACCGGTCTGCGGTCCGCGCGTTATTTTTTTAATTATTGTTGTCTCGATTCCAAGAAGTAGGTATTACTTACATGCGTGATTTATCTATGATTTGCATAGAAAGTTTTCACTGGAATTGATCTATTTACCTTAGGTTGAAATAAATTTATGTTGGGTGTAAGTTGTTGAATTGGAAAAATAACTAACTGACACCAACACAGAACACTAGGCATAAAGCTACCACAGTGGGAAACAGGGCTGGACCGCGATGAAAAACTTCGAGGGTGCAAGCTCACTACGCAGCTCACAAGCCTCGTTTTTTAAGAAACCAGTAGAAAATTTCATTTTTTGGGTCATCAAAGAAGTGCAGGGGACCATAAGGAACCGGAGAGGAAGCGCCTTTCCGGAAAAACAGGGAAAAAATCAAAGGGGGTGCTCATTTGGTCGTTTCGTTAACCTTTCCGTTCCCATGTGGTGGGGTAGGTACTTTTTGTATCCCAGAGCAGTTTTTCATGGATATTTTCTAAACAATTTTTTTTTTTAGCATTTCCATCAAGGTAGGTAACCGAGTAGGTACCTAACTTGAACATAAAGATTCATTCGTTATAACCATTTCATTAAATTCTCAACTTATTTCGATAAAATCATAAAGCCTGTGCTTTTTTCGGATGGAAATGAACGGCTACCTGGGCCTAGAATGTATAGTCCAGTAAAATAAAGATTTAACTTGGAACAAATTAGGGGCACGGTGAAATTTTTTTGGCGATGTAGAGAATGAAAAAGTGAATAAGAAAAACCGAAAATTTATTTCCAGTCATCCCGAGAACCATGGAAAAAATGGAGAAGATGGAAAAACATGCGCCGCGGTCTTTCTTCTGAAACGGTGAGAGAATGGTGAGATATGTGTGAAAGCCTCGGTGAAAGCTGTCAGGGACAAAGTTGTAAGGAATTCAATAATCTACAAAAAAGTCCCCGGGGGCATATGTCTTTAACTTCTTCAGTTTAGCCGTTAATCGTAGTCAAAGTTGCGCGCTGGTCTAGTAAAGTGGAAAAACTGTCCGCGTGACCTCCTTGAATGCTGCGAGAACGACAAGAGATATCAAAAAATTGTGAGCGACAAAGTTGTAGAGAATTGAAACTAACAAAAAAAATTTTTAGTGCAAACAACGCAAAATGGCAACAGCGCTCTAAACGAACACTAGATCGTTGCCAACTGTCACTTGTGACATGACTCTTTTCGTTTCTGACAATAACAGCAACAATAACAATAACAATAAAAACAAAGCACTTGAAAAAACGAGAAAATAGCCGAGACACCAAAACACCGGTGAAGAACGTTAAATGCACAACGAGTCATTGCTACTAATGACAGCGACAGCCAGGAACCGGTAGCTAGTAGGCTAGACAGAGTATGCAGCGTTGCCATTTAAATTGACAAGTGCACGACTTTTTTTTATTCGGAGCCCTCACGCATGCGCACCTACCCAAACGAAACGGCCTATTTGGAAACCTATTTCTGCACCGAATGTATCAATGATCGCGTTCATGGCACTGGATCACTCATTTATCATCACTACTGGAGCAACCATTCCTCGAACCAATCGAATTCGACAAATTTGCATTTTGACCAATCGCGTGATTGCGATAAATGATCGATTGATCGTAATTTGGTATGAACTCGACCACTGGTATCCTGAAAATTTTCACACAGGGTGTCACGCGAGGTGTCACAAAATAGGGGAAACAAGTTCAAGGGTTGATGGGGTCATATACAGGGTGGTCCATCGTAGCGTAATAATAATAATAAATGGGCTTTATTTCTAAGAAATATGAAACAGTAAAAAAAAATAATTTCATTTAGGGGCGAAGTCTAGCTGAACGCTATTTTTCTTATCCCATAGCGGTTTTACTGTTCAAGATAGAGGAAAAGATGTAAGAGAAAAGTTATATAGTTTGATGAGAACTATGACCTAAAACTATTTTCAGCTATACAGGTGTCCCATTTTGACGGAATAAACGAAGCGTCAATTTTTTCAAATGGAACACCCTATATTTTTTTGCATTTCTGGGTTCAAGCTGTCCAACTGTCTTATGCCTGTATTTTTATTTTTCAATTGTTTGGCAGTGCTACCAACCATAAATTAACTGAAAAGTATCGCATTTTCAGTTTGCTTAAAGAAAATTGACATGGTGATAGTCAAATCAAAGACCACAATATCCCAATGTCAAAAAGTTGCGATTTAAAAAAAAATCAAACTTTATAATTTTCAAAGATCATAACTCACTTTTTCAAATGGCATGCCCCCAATTTTATAACGCCATCCGATAGCTTTTCTATGCTATTACATTTTTACTAGAGGTACTTTACCCTTAAAACTTCATATTTTTCGAGATGATCGGAAGTTCTCACGGATATTGCTAGTTTTCTTGCTTTTTCCGAAAACTGAGTCGGCCGTGATGAATGACAGACAAACGAGTACGCAGCTATCACTTAATCAGTCTGAATATTGGCGAACAATAGTCGGGGTGGTACGCGACATAAAATAGCAAAATACCGCAAATGAATTAGACGGGATGCCCTTTGGTATGATGACTACTTATACCAAGGTGATTAATTTTCGCCAAGGATGCGTCAACATTTCCCACTCAGAAAAAAAGATGGCGACGATTTTTGACAGGAGCGGATTTTTTATAAAACATATGCGTGTGACACATGTTTTCTCACTAATTTTGACCTCCTGAATACAAATATGGAGTTTATTTTTCCATTGGAAATCAACTTGACCTCATATTTCACATCTGAAAACCGCAAAAATAGCAGACTCTTGCTAATGTTTGAACTGAAAATTTTATGTACCATCAACGGCGATTTCCAGCCTTGAGCTGGCTGTATAGATCCCAGAGAACAAGTTAACAGTCTAAGTTCTGCAAAATAACTCTTCAAACATCGCCAGGGTGCGCCTCAAATCATACCAAAAATTGGCGCTGGGAGCACACTTTGCTGCGGCTGGATGGGGAATGTAAGTGTGAAAGAAAGAATGTTGTGCAATATGTTTTACTGTTTAATATGACATACCAAGCATTCATCAACATACCATGAGGATTTGAAACAAAATATCGTACAAACAAATTTTCATGATTTGATAATTATTTTTTATATGACAGGTACAATTGATACCAAAAAACGAAGCTCTGATTTTGATGATGTTCTTTATCAAGGTAAATACATCAAGGGACCTTTCTCACCTGGAATAACCACCCTAGCTCAAAGTTTCATATAATATAAAGCATTTTCGTCAGATCCGCGATTGCCAAACATCAGAAAAGCGTCTATCAATAATTTCAAAGTCCTTCTTTGAACTTGTTCTGGAATGCAACATACGGCTGATGGTTAAGCTTGGGCTTGAGTTTTCTGTCTCGCCCGTGAACTCATTCAGGTGTCTGCTGGACTGGATATGCACCAACGGCAAAGGTTCAGTAGGACCTTCAGTGTTATTCGTATTTCTATGGCACCAACTTCAAATTTGTTGTCTTGTGTGTGTCAGAATAATGCGAGAATGAAAGTAATGAGCTATCAATGGAGGCTCAAAAGCATCTAGGACGTGAACAAGCCAAAGAGCATGAAACATACACCATGTATCATAGGTACTATAGTTGCAAAATAAGAGTCGTAATGTTGAAAAGGCCTTGGTGCCTACCTGATCACTTTTCCATATGTTTTCCACGTCCGTTTTCTATGCCTATTCACGTCCTAGGTGTTTTTGCGCCTTCACTGATAATACTATAGTTCCATTCTCGAAAATTCCAACACACACAAGACAACAAATTTTGAATTGGTAATAACACTGAAGATCCTACTGCCCTTCGCCGTTGGTGCATATCCGGTCCGAAAATTTCTAGACACCTGAATGAGTTCATGCGCGAGATAGAAATACTCGTAGAAAACTTTGAACCAAAGATTCACCATCAGCCGTATGTTGCATTCTAGGACAAGTGTAAAGACAAAACTTTAAAATCAAAAGACGCTTTTCTGATGTTTGGCAACCGCAAGTCTAACGGAAAATTATTTAATTATGAGTCGCTATACCGAAACTTTGAGCTAGGGTACCTAGTTGTTTCAGATGAAAAAGGTCTCTCGATGTATTTACCTTGATGGAAAACATCATCAAAATCAAAGCTACGTTTTTTAGTATTATTGAAAAAAAAGTTATCAATAAATCATGAAAATATATTTTTTTGGTTTTTCATCTAAAATTGTCGTTGTATGTTGATAAATCCTCAGTATATGTAAGCTTACTATATAAAACAGTGAAATGTATTGCAAAACATTTTCCATTCCACACTTACATCCCTTAAATCAGCCGCAGAAAAATGTGCTCCCAGAGCCCATATTTTGTATGTTTTGGGGCGCACCCTGGCGATGTTTGTAGAGTTATTTTGCAGAACTTACACTGTTAACTTGTTCCGTGGGATCTATTTAACAAGCTCAAGGCTGGAAATTGATGTAAATGGCATACAAAATTTTCAATTCGAAAATAAGCGAGAGTCTGCTATTTTTGCGGTTTTCAGATGTGAAATATGAGGTCGATTTGATGTTTGATGTAAAAATAAACTCAATATTCGTGTTCAGGAGGTCAAAATTAGTGACAAAACATATCCCGCATGCCTATGTTTTACAAAAATTCAGGTCCTGTCAAAAATCGTCGCCATCTTTTTTTCTGAGTGGGAAATGTTGACGCATCCTTGGAGAAAATTAATCACCTTGGTATGAGTAGTTATCATGTCAAAGGGCATCCCGTCTAATTAATTTGCGGTATTCAAAATCGTAGCACCCCGACTACAAAGAAAAATGGCTGAAACGCAAAAAGAAGTCAAAGTGGAATCCTGGATATCTGGATTCATACCATAATATCATATCAATCATTTCCTCTTGCGTAAAGCCATTTTTCTGTGTTGGATAATTTTCAGATTGACTAATTGACAGCCGCGTACGTTCTAGCTTGTCTGTCATTCATCACGGCCGACTCAGTGATTTGAAAAAGTCAAAAAAGAGCAAATCTCGTGAAAACTTCCGATTATCCCAAAAAATATGAAGTTTAAGGGTATGGTACCTCTACTAAAAATTAAAGAGCATGAAAAAGCTATCGAATAGCGTTATAAAATTGGGGGCACGCCATTTGAAAAAAAAATGAGTCATGATACTTTGAAAATTATAAAGTTTGATTTTTTCTGTGAACGCCCTGCCAAAATAGCAGCATAAAATAGCAACCTTGTTAGCGCATTTTCCATCTTGATGAAAATCGCTATTGCAACCGCTTTGTCCGTCCGTCCGTCCGTCCGTCCGTCCGCGTCCGTCCGTCCGCGTCCGTCCGTTCCTTGAACTCCTCCCAAACTAGACGACCTAGCTTTCTAATTTTTTCGCTGTTACATAGCTGCCACTCCCAAAGGAGGGCTAGGCTATATTGGATGTCTATATTGCGCCGCCAACATAGAGAAAACCGCCCCCGATAAACTTGAAATAACATAATATTGCACTTTCTACCAGACCCGATGCCCTGGTGTTCTCATTTTTTGAATGATACATAGTTGCCACTTATAAACGTAAGCCAAGAAACATTCCGTCTTCAATATGCGCCGCCGACATGAAAAAACTGCTAAAAACCGCCCCCAATCACTTAAAAATGAAAAACATGAACCCGAAGACATAGCGATCTGATTCTTTCGGTATATAAATAGCTGACTAGAAATGGAAAAGGATAAGCTACTTTTGGTTGGTCGCCGCCCCCAGATTCCGCCCCCAAACGATAAAAAGTGCAACTTTCACAAATGTTACTGATTGAGATGTTCCCTTAAACATTTAGGAACTGCCAACTCAAATTGTGCAACATTTGCTCAGCCGAACGCTGCCGCTCCCACACGCCGCCCCCAAAGTAAGAGATAAATGAAAAACATGAACCCAAAGACATAGCGTTCTAAATTTTTCGCTATATGGATAACTGACTAAAAATGGAAAAGGATAGGCTACTTTTGATATGGCGCCGCCTCCAGCTTCCGCCCCCAAAAGAAAAAAAGTGCAACTTTCAACAATTTTCACTGATTTAGCTGCTAATGTTACCTCGAAAATTTAGAAACTCTTGACTCAAACTGTGCAAGAATTTCTTTGCCAAACTCTGCCGCTCCCACACGCCGCCCCCAAAGTGAGAGATAAATGTAAAACATGAACCTGAAGACATAGCGATCTAATTCTTTCACTATATTGATCACTGAAATTGGAAAAATATAGGCCACTTTTAATTAGTCGCCGCCTCCAGCTTCCGCCCCCAAACAAAAAAAATGCAACTTTCACAATTTTCACTGATTGTCATATTTCCTTAAACATTTAAAAACTCTCAACTCAAACTGTGCAACAGTTACTTTGCCGAATGCTGCCACCCCCACACGCTGCCCTCAAAGTAAGAGATAAATGGAAAACATAAACCCAAAAACATAGCGATCTAATTTTCTCGCTATATGGATAGCCGACTAAAAATGGGAAAGAATAGACCACTGTTGATTAGTCGCCGCTCCCAGCTCTCGCCCTCAAACAAAAAAATATGTTGATAAGTGAAAGAATTTTCATTCAAATCTATTTCATTGGCAAGTACCCCATTCTGATAACACAATATCACAATGAGTTTCGAATGAAGAAAGTGGGCAAGGAATGGTGTTTCTCCTTCAACCAATTTTTTTTACGTTCACAATATGCCTCTTTGAGAAAATGCGCTACTGAGACTCACGCACGTGAAGGCATACTCACTTGTTTTTTTTTTGTAAAGAGCAAAAATCTGATTATTTCTGTAAAAGCTCAGCTTTATACGAAAAATGCCCACCTCAGTAGTTGATGTAGTGCATTTTGCATAGTAAAAATGAGTGGCATGCAGGCACCACTTGATTATAGTTGTTGGTTGCTTTAAAAAAAAAATCATATCTAAAAAACCATAAGTCTAAATCAAAATTTTTTGTTTCGAAAAATTCTCCAATACTTTGCCCTCATTTATTTTGCTTCGCTGGTTGTATATAGAAAATTGGGAAAACAAGAATGTCTCTCGCTAGCTGAAAATCATGATTCATAGCTGATTAAAATGTTCATAAACTCTAAAATAATAAACCATTGTTTCTCAATCGCTGTCACACTGTAACAAAGGTCTGGATATGTACTTCAATTAAAAAAAAACTAGGTACATAGCTTCATTAAATCGAAAGATATGATGACGTAAAGGTTGGCATATATGCGTTTTCTCTATTTTAGATGAATTTCGCGATTTTATTGTTGTTAAAGATTGTTAATATTTGATTCGATCGATCATTTTTAAACGTCGTAGGGATCAACCTGCAATAGTTGAGATTCGATCAACGAAAGAATGAACTGGGGTGCGATTCGAAAGCCTGTTCGAAAAGTTTTCTTATACGAATTCTTCTTCCCTACAGCCCAAATACACACAAAACCAAGGAGATTCGTATACGAAAAATCATTCGAATAATTCGAAAATCGCACCCCTGGATATGTTCAACCGTTCGGAAGATACGGAAGATTTAGGTGAATTTTGTTAGGAAACAAAGAACGAGTAACGAACGATGAAAAAATCACGAAAAAAAAAAGCGGCGACAAATAGCCTCCGCCCTCGCCTCCGCCACTACTACGTCTGGCAAGGCGTAGATAGGGAGGGAGGGATAACAATGAACTTGATTCAATTGACAGATTGTTCCAAAAATTATACAACAAATTATATAATGTAGGTAATACGGCTTTAAAACACCCGTAAAAAGTCCTACAGGTTCAAAAGGTGATTTATAAAAGCAAATAAAAACATGGTAGAAGACAACAAACACGCATCTGCGGAATGCCTTTGATAGATGGCGCCGCTTGGGAGACTTACATATTAGGAGGGGGGTTACATCACTAATGGTGGCCTTACATTGAGCATCAAATGCTGCAGCTTTTTTAGCTGCCGAGCTCTCATTGGTCAAATATTGGTCACTGACAGCAATAACAGGCGTCAGCTCCAATCAGAACTCTGCTGCAAAGAAAGCTGCAGCATTTGCTGCTCAATGTAAGGCCAGCATAAGATCTCTTAACTGTCACAGCGCCGGATGGTGGACTGAATGCCTGCGCACTGATGAACCCGCAACAGGGGCGAAACATGTGCCTGTGCAGTTTCGGTCTGACCGTCTGGTGTTGTGGTGGTCGGAGAGCGAGCTTTGTTTCAATAAAAATATGAATCGCTCCCATATAGGATTGATGACTCACTCTGTGATTTGTACAGTCAATAAAATTTTAAAATCCTTTTATATGTAGTTCTAAAAAATTGCTTTTTAGTCTGCTTCGGAGAGTTGACAAACTGTTTGAGAAAACAAAAATCAAGGCACTGCATTTGATCAAAAATTTGACTCATTTCATATTTCGAAAAATCGAGAACCTAATTTTTTTAGTATACTTTTCTGGCATTTGTTCCATTGCTCTAAACTGTCATGGGCTTATTTTCCGCCTATAGTATTGCGACACCCTGCACCCTGCAACATATTTTATTGTTGACAACCTTCAGGATAACCTTCACCTTCCGGTTAAACCAAAGATGATTCAACCGACAATAACAAAATTATATTTTTTAAAGTGGAAGTAGTTTGGGGGCTTTGTTTCGATGGCTTTCTCGTTTCATCCCTCTTCTCGGGGCATTGCCGTACGGTAGTAGCCCCAGTACTAAGGAACCCGTGGAAAATTTCATCTGTCCCAGTGCGGATTTGAACCCGGGACCTCCACATTTGAAAGCGGGGCCGAGCTCACCCTGTTACTGACTGGGTCGAAATAATTATGGTTGTGCATGTTTTGCAGCGTTTTTCCAAGCATTTTTTACTCGTTTTTTCGAAATTTGAAAAGTTTCTAATTATTGTGGATTAGGTTGAGGGGTTTCTGATGCGGTTAAAAAAGTTGTTGGCGAGAATCGGTTTTATTTCATTTTTTTCGCCAAGTAGAAGCTCCTTCAAGAAGAAAATGTACAGGCATTGCTATCAAATTTTAAAAATTTTCAATTTTTGAAAATTCAAAAACTAGATAGCATTGACAATGCATCTTTCCTCAAGAAAGTCGCATGCCAACTTTGAACTTCTTATTTTCAAAAAAAAGGTACCAAAAATGTTTTCTATTAATTCACTTTTTCATGTCTACGAGAAATCATTTTTGGTACCTTGTTTTTGAAAATAGAAAGTTCAAATTTGGCATGTGACTTTCTTGAGGAAAGATGCATTGTCGATGCTATCTAGTTTTTGAATTTTCAAAAATCGAAATCAAAAATTCTCAAATTTTTTTGAAAATTTCCAGAAGTTTGATAGCAATGCCCGTACATTTTCTTTTTGAAGGAGTTTCTACTTGAAAAAAATTAAATAAAACCGATTCCCGTCAACAACTTTTTTAGTCGCATCAGAAACCCCTTAAGACGTTGGGATTTGCTCAATCAATGGTTTAGGTAAGTAATACTTTGCATGCGTAAATGATTGTTATGTAGCTTCTTCCGCGAATCCAGTTAAAGTTTGACCTTTAACAGGGCTTCGTTCTTCTAGCTAATGAATCGATAATAATTATTTGGTGTCAAAATAGAAAACCGCTCAATCCAGATTGTGATCAAATCTTAATTTTAAACTGGATGATGCTGAAAATGTTGCTGTATTGTTTAATAGGTACAACCCCGTGTATAACTACTGTTTAAGTTCTAAATGCCCATTATGGAAGACGTGTATCTTAAATTGGCAAAGAACTCAAAAATATTAGAGAAGTAGAGACCCCCACTAAACCGTTATTGTACGACTCTTATTTAACATCATGAGGGAGTCCCAACTGATAAAAAGGCCTAGTAGAAATCTGAAAGCAAAAGTGGGTAATGGAAAATGTCGAGGGATATTATCGATGAGTTGGTTCCAAATATGGCTGTTGGAATTTCATTTTGAATAAATTACTACAAAAAAAAACATGAAAAATGATGGTGGCAATCAGAAATTGTAGGAACTGAAATGTTGTAAAAAAAATTACAGTAGTTGGAGGAACTCTTAATTTCAAAGGACTCAAATTGTCTTTTCCTTATAACAATCATGATATTGTAAATGGTCACTTTTGAAATGTGACCATCGACATGCCCCCCCCCCCCCGCTCATTGATATTAAACACATAGATGACTTTTTTTTGACATTTTGATGTATTTGGTATTTAGAATTTAGAAAAAGATAGAAATGGGCGGCTTATTTTGGTCCAGAAGGACCTCGTGCGTAGAGGTATTATACTCGTAGTGCCACCCCTGATCATCGCCCTTTGTGAGATGTTTGGAACAACGATGTCGGTAATACTTCTGTCAACTAACTTGTTCTCGAACTTGTTAGCTCGGTTGTTGCTTTATGATGTTCTCTGAAAAAAAAAACATATATAAAGCACCGCACCAGTACTCCAGGGTTAGCTAGGACTTAGATGTTGCGATATTGTACTTTATTGCGCTTGGATAAGTGATAATTTTCGAAGAATCATTCTAAAATTCAGGTCAAGTTACTTACACCTCTACAGCCGTACATCGAGTCGTACATGCACCTTCAAAAATGAACAAAACATTGTTGTTTATTTTATTTACCTCACATTGAATTTGATCAATGTAAAATTTCGTGGCCTTCAATTTGGAGTATCGACTTGTATAGGTTAATTTCATTATTGTTATTCCTTGAAACAGACCGTGCACGTATACATCTTTGATGAATGTTTTGTATTAAAATAACGTTTATCTTACTCTTTTCGGCTTCGATAGTTTCTTTACTAACGATAGGCGAAGTCAAGCAAAATGATTAATTGTACATACAAGCTAGTTTTTTTTTAATAATTAATAATAGGTTAATTAATAATGAATCCTCAGTAGAGACAGATAAAGCCGAGGATGAAGCCTATAAAATCTTGAAGAAATTTCTGTTCATTGCTTATATGTTCATTGAATAGCTTAAAATTTTCATGAGGCAAATGTTTAGAAGTACTTTTGCACAGATCATGAAGCAGAAATAACCGGAAATGATATCAATTTCGATAGAAATTTTAATTGTTCAATTTCAAATGGAAAAACTGTATATTTTTTGCTTTTCATTCAAGATAATGTTTCCCTACGAATAGCATAAAAACTTTCTACTGCGAAAAATTACGATTTCATAGCGTTTTTAACTGAAAAAAGAAAATTCTGATCATAAAATCAAGATGATGGCCCAAAGCGGCCGTGATAATAATGACAAATAAAATGTTTGATGTTGGTTTATGTCCCAAGCATCGCTGCAGCTGCAGCCATTCTTCTTGCTAAGAAAGTTTGTATTGGCTCTTGCCAGCGTTATCTTTTCTTCAAATGCAAAAAGTTTGACTGACAATGCCTTACAACATAAAAACAAAATAGCCTCGGTGGCTGTGACTCAGAAGAAAAATCTGACGTTCGACAGTTTTATTTGTACCTATACAGGGTGTTACACTTTTTTTGTCAATATTTTAGGAAATGGTAGGGTAGAGCATAAAAAAATAAGTAGACTTTATCGAGAAAATATATATCGGAAACGCATTATAACGGAGATAGAGTCTTTTGAAGTTGAGTTTTAAAAATGGTTTTGTGTTATAATTCCAAATTTAATTGCTGGATTTTGACCAAAGCGAACAGATGAAAAGCCTAGAAATTTTGGGTTCTATTAGATGTGGTATGTATAGATAGCTATAGCTCTTCGCTAATGCTGTTAGGTTAGTGGTGGCCACTGAATAAAATGGCGCATGGTGCCCAAGCTCTCAAGAAAATGGAATGAAAATACCCACTGCTCATCACCCAATAATGAGTTCCTACTACTTACTCTAGCGGATACTAAAACAGCAAGCAGATATAATGAAGCAGATATACAGGGTCGTTCAAAAAAGATGTCCACCCCCATTTTTCTCAAGATCCTTTGAAGCTAGCGAGTTGCGGTAAAGACCGTTAGATTCAACTTTTTTTTTATCAAATTTGATATGTTAACAAAACTGCTTCACCAAAACTCGAGTACGGGGGCATCTCAAAATTTTGGGCAATTTTTTCTACACTGCACAATATTGAGTGATATGTCATTGAAAAGGCCTTGAAAAGTTTCAATGGACAAGTGCAAAAAGTGTCAAAAAATTTTCAGCGGTTTTCATTTCATGATAGAAAACAAAAACCTGGACAAACACGTTTTCATGTATAAAATGAGAATCAATGAGAATTGTTCCAAACTGCAAACTGCATTCAATAGAACTCATCAAAACGGTCAGTATGATGTGTAACTCAATATGCAATGACAGTTTTGAAATTTTTATATTTTCTGAAACGAAGATTTTGATGGGTAAAATTGAATTGCCTCAAAATTTTAAAATAGCTATTGCGTATTCAGTTAAACATCATACTGACCCGAATACTGACCGTTCAGATGAGTTCTATTGAATGCAGTTTGCAGTTTGAGAAAATTCTCATTTATTCTCATTTTATACATAAAAACGTGTTTTTCCAGGTTTTTGTCTTCTGTCATAAAACGAAAACCGCCGAAAATTTTAGGAAACTTTTTGCACTTGTCCATTGAACTTTTTTAAGGCCTTTTTAATGACGTATCACTCAATATTGTGTAGTGGAAAAAAATTGCCAAAAATCTTGAGGTGCCCCCGTACTCAGAGTTTTGGTGAAGTAGTTTTGTTGACATATCAAGTTTGATCAGAAAACCCAGCTAAATCCAACGGTTTTTACCGCAACTCGCTAGCTTCAACGGATTTTGAGAAAAATGGGGATTGACATCTTTTTTGACTGACCCTGTATACAGGAAGTGCACAAGGTTCATGCGGAGAAGATCTTCCTCGCACTCACGCGCGTGTGTTTTGCCTTGTGCGATGACGATGATAAGGGTCACATAGCACCTGTAGACAACTAGCTCACAAGAGGTTAGCATCGTGCCATTCGTACCAACATAACACATTTTTTTCCATAGCTTACTTTAATGAAAAAAGCCGTGGAACGGCTTATAAGATATGAAATCTAATCTAAAAATGCCTCAAACTACTAATGAGCTCAAGGGGCGTACAAATTATTAATAATAATGAATTGTACAATTTGTCATTAGGCCATCACCTCGGCCATCATCGTCTTGAATTTATACAACGAATTTGATGCGGTCAGGCTCGAAATATATAAACCTAGACTTCTTTCCAATACCTTGCACACAATGCATCGTTACCAACATAACTTCAACAATAGTCCAGTCAAAATAGGTTTTAACCGGAAATAAATTCGGAAGTTGACAAAATTTGGTGGATTGATGCGGAATTTAACGTGGAATAACATACTGAAATTCCCGAAAATTCCAAGGCTTGGCTTTTTTCTAGGGCCAATAAAAGAGCGCCATCCTTGGAAATTTTCGGTTTTTTCTGAATAACTTGTAAACTATCACCTTTAGAACACAAAGACCAGCGACGCAAATGTAGCCCGTTAAATTCTCAAGAGATCACTACTAAATTTATCACTCTATGGTCAACAGCCTCTGAGATACAGCGTCTGCTAAGACGCAGTGAAAATTACTCAAAATTTATTGCCGGATTTTACGTAACAATTTGCATAATGTCAGTTCAGGGGCTGTAACGTGGACAGCAGATGTGCGGATTTTATTGTGTTTTACATTTTTGGAAAGCCAATTCAACCATTGGTATCACACTTTTGTCTAGAAGTCGCCAACTCCAAAATGGTACTTTTCCTCGACCTCTGAAATTGATACTTGATTACCCGAAGAATCCCCAAAAATCGATTTTTTTCATAGCATGCCATTTGCCCAATTTTTCAAGTAGAGCAAAATCATCCAGGGAATATATGAAGAATTGAATACCAAAAAAACAACATGTTCCGGAATCTTTTTCCCAGTGATGGTTCCAGAGTTTTATGAGTTGAAAGACTTATAGTGCTATTCTGTAAAAAATAACATTCCATAAACGCTCTGTTATGTAAAAATTTGTGTCAGCCATTGGCTGTTGCCTAGATAATAACAACGTAACAGAGCCTCTATGGAATGTTATTTTTTAGAGAATCGCACCATAAAACGACCTATTTGGACAAAAAACTGGGTGGTCCGACACTAACTGCTGAATACTGTACGGACCTTGCATTTGAGGTGTAAGATTTCACTTGGCAGACGTGAAAAGTACATAAGTATATTCAATATGTCTGCTAAGTGGCATTTTGCATCATCAAATGCAAGGTGCGTACAGTATTTAGCAGTTAGTGTCCGAACTACCTATCTTTCTTCCAAATAGATCGTTGTAGTCTTTCAATCCATATAACTCAGGAACCATCACTGGGAAAAAGATCCCGTTACATGTTATTTTTTTGATATTCAATTCTTCATATATTCCCTGGATGGTTTTGCCCTACTTGGAAAATTAGGCAAATGGCATGGTATGAAAAAAATCGATTTTTGGGGATTCTTCGGGACATCAAGTATCGATTTCAAAGGTCGAGGAAAAGTACCATTTTGAAGTTGGCGACTTCTAGACAAAAGTGTGATACCGAATGTTGAATTGGCTTTCCAAACACGTAAAACAGATTGAAATCCGCACATTTGCTGTCCACGTTACAACCCGTGAACTGACATTATGCAAATTGTTGCGTAAAATCCGGAAATAAATTTTGAGTAATTTTCACTGCGTCTTAGCAGACGCTGTATCTCAGAGACTATTGATCAGAAAGTAATGAGTTTAGTACTGATCTCTTGGGAATTCAACGGACTACATTTGCCTTGCGAGTATTGGTGTTCTAAAGGTAATAAATTACAAGTTATTCAGAAAAAATCGAAAACTTTCAAGGATGGTGCTCTTTTATTGGTCCTAAAAAAAAATCCAAGCCTTCGAATTTTCGGGAATTTCAGTATGTTATTTTACGTTGAATTCTGCATCGATCCACCAAATTTTGTCAACTTCCGAATTTATTTCCGGTTTGGCCCGATTTTTGCTTAATTTGACTGGACTACAATGGCAACTTTGGTTACTTCCGGAAATGCAATAGCTCTATAATCGTATGTAATACACCGATAGGTGAGGTGTATTATCGCTACATCGAGAATTTTCACGAGGGGATCCGAGTATAAATCGAGATGTAGGCGATAATATATCGAAGCTAGAGGTGTATTTGTTTAGACAATTAACCGAAAAACACTGGAAAATCTTCCTGAAAAATTTAAAACTATTTGAATGTTCATGTTGGTCATTCTGGAGGGGTGTTTTCACTGATGATCTTTGGTGGTAATACACTTATACGGCCTACTATTTTAAGGAGTGAGGTTAATTGTCGATGTAAGAAGATGTAGGTAGATTGAAGGACGAAAGTAGAAGGAAAATTGTATGCAACACGTAAGGAAAACTGGTGATTAAACACGTAAGAAAAACGGGTGATTATTTCACTGATTCGTAAGTTTGAAAGACACAAGCAAAGCAAGTGTCCAGAAGGCCTTTTTCGTGTAGAAATTATCGCGGAATATTTTCATTTCTGCGAAAGCTCAAGCTACGGTGTCATACCGCGCGCGCTCTGTGAAGTTATGCGTCAGAAAAAAATCATAACTAAAACAGTACATGTTATAAATCAGCAATATTTTTCAAAAGACTCTTCAGTGCTGTAGCTCCATTTGCTTCGCAGGTTGTATTAGGGTGTTAGGTACTAGTTGTTACAAACTTTGAAAAAAAAGGTCCTAAATTCTTCCTTGAAAAATTGGCGTGTCATTTCTACATTTGAAGCAGCGGTTTCGGAGATATTCATGTTTGAAGGTTCAAAAACACAGAATTAGGCAAATGTCTCGAAATTCGAGCAAGATTTGATCCATTCACTTGAAACTTTTTTTGGATTCGATTATCACCCTCGCGTCTTCTTATCTGAAGTTTTAGCTTCAATATGAGCCCTAGATTTTGAAAATTAAGTTAACACTGCAAGACTAACTTGTTGGTATTTCGAGATCACCCTGTAAACAAAGACAATAAGCGGTAAATTTAAAAAACATCTTGAAATATGGAATCTATTTACATGCCTTTCGGGGCTAAAATCCAGTAAAATATAATTTTTTTTCAAACGGGAGCATGCAGAAGAACTTTGGTGTAAATTTCGCTCCCTTGGATTTTTGCAGATGGCAAGCCGATGCTGAGACAAGGCGACACCGGCGACTGGATCGGCACGTTCGAGGGGCACAAGGGGGCGGTGTGGGGCGTAGCTCTGAACAAGGACGCCACCAAGGCCGCCAGTGGTGCCGCCGACTTCACCTGCAAGGTCTGGGACGCCATCACAGGGGAGGAGCTCCACTCGTTCCAGCACAACCACATCGTGAAAAGCGTCAACTTCTCGAAAGACAGCGGCCTCCTCGTCACCGGCAGCAACGAGAAGCTGGTCAGGATATTCGACCTCAGCAAGCCGGAAGCCAGTACGTATACATTTAGGTACCTAAACCTCAACGACCTAGACTGATTATTTCCGAATGGTAACGTCACTGATTGTTTTTCTAACGAGTGATCGGAAAAATTTCCCGTCAAGTCAGCTATGCTTCCTGTAAATGTCTTGGAAAAACATGCTAGTGAGGAAGTGAGGAGACCAAGGCTTACTTTGAGATTTTTTTCACCACTACTATAAACAAAAAACGTTATCATCAGTGCTTTGTTGAAATGTTCACAAGATTACTTGGATTTGATCAGATGGCCGTTACGTCATGTCACACAAGACTAATAACGTGTGGCACGTTACCATTCAGAGATAAAAATTGGAGAATATAACGAAACCAGTGATGTCACTGTTGATTGGAAAAATATAAACTAACATCGATTTTTGGTTTTCAGGTCCGGAAACGTTCAGCGGACATACGTCCGGGATCAGGCACGCGCTGTTCTTCAGAAACGACACGCATTTGGTATCCTGTGCCGATGACAAGACATTGAGGGTCTGGGACAGGGCTTCTGGAAAAGTACGCACAATCATTTGGACATTTTTAATCCGTTGATCCTAGTTTTTAATGTTGACTTTCCAGTATTGGTTTTGCAATTTTATCTTCCCCTCCCGCATGTAAAAAAGCAATTTCTACGAAGATTACCGTATTTCCGCTCCTTGATGCTGGAAATTTCACTTTTTTGTCTCGTTTGATAATCTCTAAATCTCATTCTAATCCCGTTGTTTTCATGCACTCACTTACCTAAAAATAAACTAATAAACTCAGCTCTTCATCGCCAATGGAGTATTATACCAAAAAAAATTTTTGATTGAAATGGAAACTACATTGAAAAATAATTGACCCGTGTTTTTTATTCAGTCAAAAACCGTACCGTTTGGGCGCAATAAATAAATAACATCAACTAGTTCTGACGTCACAGCGAATCACCGCCTATACTGTCTATGTAAATGACGTCAGAAATAAGCAGAATATAGGAATTTCGTTTATTTATTGCGGCCCAACGATACGATTTTTGGCTGAATAAAAAAATATGGGTCAGTTATTTTTCAATATAGTTTCTGATTCCGTCGAAAAAAAAGAAAATTTTTCTAAAGTATAATACTCTATTCCACATGAACTTGTCTAGAGGTGTCTTGATGAAAAGCATCCGGCGATATTTTGAGATCAGGTAGCTGTATCCTTTTCACTTTTTATTTTCAGTAGAATGACTTTTTGGAGCAAAAATAAAATGACAAGCTGGGAGGATACGGCTGATGGCCGCTGATAGCTTCGCTCCAAAATTATGCAGGTGCCATCAGCCATAGCCCCTCCCCCCAGCTTGTCATTTTAGTTTTCTCCAAAAAGTCATTCTACTGAAAATAAAAAGTGAACGAGGTATACCTATTTTGTTAGCCAGGACCGACCAGTTTTTGTTTTGCTAGCGAAACAGGTAAGGCCCCTTAAAGTGGCTTTGGAATTTATTGTTCCTACAAAAGGTGCCAGCGTGATTATTTTCCTTGCATAACAAACTCGACCATCCAATGCACCCAATCAATCTTCCTGATGAACAACGTAGGAGCATCCGCTACTCGCAGTCAACAATGGTTTTGAGTAAAAAAAGTTCATCATGAACAATTTTTCAGTAGGTTGTCACGCCGCTCCCATCCCCTTTATGTACTAATGAAGATGATGGAACAAGATTATGTTGAATCTACATATTCTTTTGTTTTACAGGAGGTGCAAAAATTAGACTTCCCGTCCAACCCAAACAGCCTGGAGGTGTCACGTGACGGCACGGTACTGACCGTCACACATTCGAAGCACGTCACATTCCTCGATTCGGAATCTCTGAGCAAAATCCGGGAATTCACGCTGCCGACC
The DNA here is from genome assembly GCA_949128115.1 of Anaspis maculata. NCBI lineage: Eukaryota > Metazoa > Arthropoda > Insecta > Coleoptera > Scraptiidae > Anaspis > Anaspis maculata. The sequence continues at coordinate 51,128,869 of OX421966.1, read as the reverse complement.
ACCGTCAGTTCGGCATCTCTCCATCCAGACAAGACTATTTTCGTTGCGGGCGGCGACGATCTCAAAGTCTACAAGTTTGATTACACCACCGGAAATGAAATTGGTACTTAACTTTAATTGGGGATATTTTTTTCAAATTATTTATGTTGAAGAGTTTGTTGCACTATCATTTTTCCAAAAAAAGTATTAGAACGTACCTACATGTTGTGAGCAGCCAAAAAGAAATTTTGAGAAAACGACAAATATTACGCATCTATTCTGAGGTCCGCTGAGACGATTTGAGCTACTTCCAGAATGATTGAAGTTTGTCTGTCTGAGTTGCTGTGAGTTATCTTTATCTTTCACGGTAATTCTCAAATGGTGTTGATCCTGCTTGCTTTGTGTGAAGTACTAAAGTGAAAATGTAAAACAGCTTGTCTTCATACAGGGTGTGTCCAGTTGGATTCGAAAAGTGAAATCCCAGGTTTGATCCTACTACACTTAACACACTCATCTTTTGGGGCTACCACTGGATGAAAAGTGCAAGGTCATTCGCTGCTACCTGCAGTCAAACCATAATGGTTCTAACTTTTCAAGTAAAATGGTTCTTCTGTATACTATAAAAAACCTAGCTATTGGTGGTTTTCTTTGGTTTTATGAAACGGGCCCCAAGTAACTAGTCATTTGGAAACATTTCACTTTATGTTTTTTCAAGCAAAAACTCCGTCCTGGGTAGTATGTGTTCAAGTTTTCCAGTTTGACACAATTTCGCCTTGACTAAAAAAAATCAATATAATCAGTAAAAATTCTGTAGGTCAAGTACTTACGTCCAACTGAACTATGATGCAAGTGACCTGGGCAAATTTCCGTGTTCAACACAGGAGGCTGCTTCCTTCTAACCTGGTGTGAAACTTAGTTGTCCAAAAGTTGATTGAAGTTGCCTTGACAAGCGGACTTCAGAATGTTGAAATCTGAAAAATTTACAATGTCATGCGTGGCAATGCGACTCGGGGGTCGCAGAGAGGTCTTACTGTCGTTCAGACGCAAATTCTGCAGGGCATGACGCGTCTCCTTGGCTGGAACAGGCCAAAGGGTCGGTGCTTCCATTGCGATACTTTTTTTTTAGTGAAGGGATCGCATATTTTTAGATTAAAGCGACAAAAAACCGGAGTCGCTTCAAGAGGTTATAAATATTTTTTCAAATGTCATAGGATTGCGGATTAACGCGAATTTCGGCCGATTTGACGAAATATCACCCCAATTATTGTCAGAACGATGCACACTGGGCGGAATCGCGTTCGTAGCTGGACATGAGTCTGAAAAATGATTTTTAGAATTCAGCGATGATTCTATTCCAGGGGTGTAGCCAATTAGTCCACGATCTCATTTCATTGTAAATATGTTGTTCCAGCTTCTCTCTTCTTGAGTAATCAAGTCTCAAAGTTCGGGTCATTACCACAGCTCAAAACAAAAAAATTGTTCCAATATTATGGTGCATTTTCAGATAAGGATAACACAGTCATATAAACTCTTATTTTGACTTCAATGGATAGCTCTTGTAGCCTTGTCAATGTAGAATCAAATTATAAAGATTGTTTTACTACAGGGTGTTTGAAAAAGCTCTAAAAAAATTACATAAAGATAACTGAAAAATGCTGTTTTTCTTATGAATAAGTAATTTTCGTTGGTGTGAAAGTGGTGGTTGCTTTCAATTGCCATTAAAGTTTTTGATGACATTGTATCAGTGGACCATTCATCCTCACAGAAACATTGAAATATCCTGAGACTATGCGCGACTCTGCAGTTGGTCAATTTTTTTTTCAAGGGTATTTTCAATAATTTTGCTGTAACTTTTTTGAATATAACAGGTGATAAATCAGGTTAAACATGAAAAAATCATGGGCTATGATAAGTATGGTAAATTAATGTGATGATATTCAATGACCACTTCTTCCTAATGTAAAAAAAAAGAAAAAAAAGAACTGCCCTCCACTAGGATTTGAACCCGGGATCTCTCGCATGGGAGTTCATGTCCAGCTAGCTGAGCTACTTCGCCCACTGTGCGATGGCACTGTGTCAGGCTTTTGTAAATTCGGTGAAACTGTATTCAGGACTTGGTCCTTTTCAAATTTCCCTGTTCAGATAGTATACCTACATCAGACTTGAAATAGCCAAAGTTGTGAGCAAGATACAGCTTCGATCCCTCTGGCGTCTAGTCTCCCAAAACTTGGTAGTTGATACTTACCTAACGTTCGACCCTCGTTTGGTCTATTTTTCTCAATTCTTGGGCATGAATTATGATAGTAGTTTCTGTTTCTAGATAAAGCATAGTAGTACTATTCTACTCTCGTGTAATGGCTATCATAGTTCGTTCACTCCTACCGTGATTCTAGTAGGCTGTGAGATTTTGTATTTAAGTTTCCAAATCTGAAATTTGAAAACTCCCTAGAACTTGGCAGTTGGTTGCACTGCTGTTTGAGAACTCAAGTTTGACAGTATCATAATTTGGTACAGCCGTCAAATGCTTTATGGCTCCAATATCCATATAAAGTAGGGTTACGGCTACATTTCTTGTTCAAGTCTTCTCAGATCTGGAGGTGAAACATATATATACAGGGTGGTCCATTCTAGCGTAATTATCCCATAGCGGTCTTACCGTTCAAGATAGAGAAAAAGATGTAAGAAAGAAGTTATATGGTTTAATAAGACCTATAACCTAAAATTATTTTCAGCTATACAGGTGTCCCATTTTGACGGGATCAACAAAACGTCAATTTTTTTAAATGGGACACCTATATTTTTTTGCATTTTCGGATTTAGCTTTTTCAACTGTCTTATGCCTGTATTTTTGTTTTCCAATTGTGTGGCAGTGCTACCAACTAAAAATTAAAAACTGAAAAAAATCGCATTTCCACAGTTATCTTGAAAAAATCGTAGCGGCCTTGCTTTTTAAAACTAAGAGATGAAACTTGACATGGTGATAGTCAAGTCAAAGACCAATATCCCAATGTCAAAAAATTGCGATTTCTTGATACAGGGCGTTCACAAAAAAAAATCAAACTTCATAATTTTCAAAGTCTCATAACTCATTTTTTTCAAATAGCATGCCCCTAATTTTATAACGTCATCTGATAGCTTTTTTTATCCTCTTTCATTTTTATTAGGGATACCCTACCCTTAAACTTCATTTTTTTCGAGATAATCGGAAATTTTCACAACATTTGTGATTTTTTTATTTTTTTTCACAAATTGAGTTGGCCGTGATGAATGACAGACAAGCCAAATAGTACGCAACTCTCAGTTAGTCAGTCTGAATATTGTCGAACAAAGAAAAATGACTTTACGCGAGAGAAAATGATTGATATGATATTCTGGTAATGATCCCGATATCCAGGATCCCAATTTGTTTTTTTTCTGCGTTGAAGCCATTTTCTCTTGTTCGACAATATTCAGACTGACTAATAGACCTATTTCTTATGGGGAACAGAGACGTTCAGACAAGGATGAACAATTTTAAGCCACACCCCTGGCCAATCAAAGGCCTTCAATTATTAGGCGCGAAATTCGAGGAAGGCAATACTGTCACAATAAATTAGGATTGCCACTGTCACTTATGACTGCAACCTGTGTCGTGTCGTGTCGCTACACTGATCGAATAATTTGAAAAATGCTCGTATATTGTGTGAAAAGTTGTCCGCACAAGTCCAAGGGAATATTTCCCCCAAATGTTTCGTTCCACGGTTTTCCTGCCGACGAAAATAAGCGAAATAAATGGATGGCCGCCACTGGAAGACACCGGCACCAGGAAGAATTTGAAGGCGAACGAAACAATTTCAGCTGTTTTACAAGTTGCACAAAGCCAAAAGCGGGGTTACCCAAATTACCGTTCAAAGTGCTGGGAATGCTATCTCACCTTCCTATTTGGCGATTACCCACTACAACTTCACAACAAAACCTCAATATTTTGCTTCAGTTTTGGTGTGCTCACGGCACTTCAGAGTGGAAGATTTCTATTCATCCAGTGATAGGTACAAAGATGACGCTGAAAACAAATGCTGTTCCGGACATTTTCTTGAGAAGCTTGTTACTTTTTCTGGCTCCTGTAGCACTCCGCTTTTACCTCCAGGTTATTCACAAGTACGTCTTCAAAATATCCTTCCACACTATACTTCAACCCCTTATCACGCTGGTTCCCCTTCATTTGATGCTTGCACTACACTCTTGTAAAGAAGTAAAGCGTTGTCGAGTCTGTAGGTTGCAGGTTGCAGCGTGGCAAGACTTTTGGTTCTGTTCTACTGACAACTGATGACAAATTTGTAACATATCGTTGTCGGGGGGTAATGACAAGGAGAAAGTCAGTGGCACTGACAGAGTTGCTATGGGAGATTGTGAGGCAAATCTAGCCAATGAGCGGCGATAGGAGGCAAAAGGGGCGTGAAAAAGAAATAGGTCCATTGAGCGTTGCGTACTATTTGGCTTGTCTGTCATTCATCACGGCCAACTCAATTTGTGAAAAAAAATTAAAAAATCACAAATTTTGTGAAAATTTCCGATTATCTCGAAAAAAATGAAGTTGAGGGGAGGGTACCCCAAGTAAAAATGAAAGAGGATAAAAAAAGCTATCAGATAACGTTATAAAATTAGGGGCATGCTATTTGAAAAAAATGAGTTATGAGACTTTGAAAATTATAAAGTTTGATTTTTTTTTGTGAACGCCCTGTAACAAGAAATCGCAAATTTTTGACATTGGTATATTTGTCTGTGACTTGACTATCATCATGTCAAGTTTCATCTCTTAGTTTTAAAAAGCAAGGCCGCTACGATTTTTTCAAGATAACTGTGGAAATGCGATTTTTGTCAGTTTTTAATTTTTAGTTGGTAGCACTGCCACACAATTCAAAAACAAAAATACAGGCATAAGACAGTTGAAGAAGCTGAATCCAAAAATGCAAAAAAATATAGGGTGTTCCATTTAAAAAAATTGACGTTTTGTTGATCCCGTCAAAATGGGACACCCTGTATAGCTGAAAATAATTTTAAGTTATAGGTCTCATCAAACCATATAACTTCTTCCTTACATCTTTTTCTCTATCTTGAAGGGTGAGACCGCTATGGGATAATTACGCTAGGATGGACCATCCTGTATATGCCACCTCTGATCCGGGATTTCTTGAAAAGGCTACGTAACAAACTAATTACCAATAATTTCAATAACATATTTTACTGTAAATTTTGCCCAGCCGACTAGAATCACGGTAGGAGTGAACGTACTATACTCATTCTCATTCTATGTTATATGAAGGTGGGTTCAGTCAGCTTGGTTTTAGTTTTAGTCGTAGTCGTTGTCGTAAATTTGAAAGTAGAAAGCACGCGTCATATGCGCGGCGTTCATACAGAGTTTTAGTTTTAATTTTAGTCATAAGAATTCCGAACTTTGTCGTAAGATGCCGACTTGCAGGTTGCGTAATTACCGGTATAAGGTATGAGCATGGATGGTGATGGTAATGGGGTGTATGTATTAATAAAAAAAATAGCATAAGCATTTGCTTCGATTTCAGAGAAGTTGTACTCCTCATAAATGTAAGCAAATACTTATTTATGCTTATTTTTTCACGAGTTTTTATATTAATACTACCCATTATGAACACGGACCGTATGAAGATTAAGGTTCGCGCAGTATCATTCGAGCTCCTATTGGTCAATTCTTACGACTAAATCTTGCTGTATGAACGCTCTTCTCTGTTACGACAACGACTAAAATTAAAACAGCGACTAAATAAACTGACTGAACCCACCTTAACACCCTCCAGGGTTCGTGTCAGCAAACTTCATCTTCTTGAGTAATAGCATTCATTACACGGCTCGCTGAATAATGTACTATTATGGGCACAAAGTCATATCAATATTGATTTTTGTTTTTTTTTCAGAATCCTTCAAAGGTCATTTCGGCCCGGTACACTGCGTGAAATTCTCACCGGACGGTGAACTGTACGCTTCCGGTTCCGAAGATGGAACCCTGAGGCTGTGGCAGACCACCGTGGGCAAGACTTACGGCCTATGGAAGTGCGTCGACACCCCCCAATTGACCAGCGAACCCCTTTCCCCTCCCCCCAAGGAGGTTGCCGCCATGTGAAGCAATGATTAAGGTCGCATCATCTACAATCGCCCCCCCCTCCACCTCCCTCCAGCTTCCATCCGCCCATTCCTTTTCCCAAAAGCGCAAAAAGTAGTTCATTCACGATGAGGTGAACTGAAGACTGAGACGCACCCCCCTTCCCTCCACGCACACATAAAAAAACACACACACACATCCTGCTCCAACAACTAGCTCTTTTTCTACTACTGAACAGCAAGTGCTTTATTTATGAATTTTATTTCGTTGTTTTTTTCATAACATGTATTGAATAAATGCAATCTTTTGAAATGCTGCTGTCTTATTTGAAATGAAAGAGGCGAAATCAGATGCTTTCAACTGGATGGTGTTGAGCAACAGGTATTCAACCAACAATCTGTTGCTAGTTTGTCCAATAATAAATCAATCTTCACTCAAAATTTGTCTTTTGAGGGAAAACGTAAGTTTGAAACTTGCACTTTTTCTGTGAAGCAGTTGGCTACGTTTTCAGAAATGTAAATATTGTACCAAGATTAGGTGGGTATGTAATCTACCTCTCCCATGATAGAAATCCCTTGCGCGCATACCCGGGAGCGCATACTCCCGCTAGTACCAACGGCTACTACAGACCGGTAGTTCTGGGTTCACAGGTATGCGTGAAACTATTGAGGGAAAGGTGGATTGTTATTGTTGAACTAATTACCTACCAGATTTCTTATCGTAATTATTACTTGATATTTGTAATTCAAAGTTTGAATCAGTGATTCCTCCTTTTGTTAGTTCAGTGTCTGCCATATTCCTATCAATTCAAATTACCTACTATAACTAAGTATGTAAGTGTTGGTAAGTAATGAATTAACATCATTCAAAGATGGGACAAGATGTCTTTTGTCTTGTCTCTTCCAAACAGTTCTTTACTACCTATCTCTTCATTTTACACCATCATGAACTGAAGCTTCTCAAGTTTATACTCATGCATACTCAATTCTTCTGGTGCATCCAAAACAACGGAAGAGCCTCATCTGGTCGTGTAGATCAGTTCACACAGCATTTTCCTCTGATCCACCCATTGCTTCTGTGGTGCCTAATCCACACGTGTTTTCGCACATGCCTTCGGAAAATCCGGTAGCATTCGCCACTATTATTTGTCCATCTACCGTCTATATGCTCTAGCTGATCTGCACAAAGCACTAGAGAACATCATGCTCGAAAGTGTCGCTTCAGAGCTATGCGCTTGAGCTAGGGGCTTGGGTTTTCCTCTCCCATCACGAATGACAATACACCTGAAGGTCACACGATTTGATTGATTTTCAAGATTACGCTTATGAATCGAATGAGAACAGCATGCTCGCAGCATAATTTCATTCCGATTTCAATTCCCCAAAGACTTCCAATACCAAAAACAACCGTTCAATGACGGTTCAATGCCATCAGCTGCCGATCAAAACAATAAAGTAAGGTTAACAATGTGGGTCGTGGCTTAACAACACAGGAAACAGCATTTTTTCAAAGTACCAGCCCTATCTCTTCCTGTTCCGCTCACCCTACATAGAATTACGATAACATGGATAATGCAGGCAAGTGCGCGGTGCGCTTCATTACACAACAATTGCATTTGTTCTAACAAGTCTCAAACAGTTTCAGATAACGTGAAGGAGGCAAAAGACCCCAAAAGGAAGGGTTCCACAGAAGAATCCGGGGAACTCGTCAAGAAAATGAGACCGGACGTATACAACGCGGAATGTTTCCCCATAAACGAACTGGACGTTATCCCTGACGTCTTGGAGAACCCTCCAAGGTGGATCAACAGGATCATACCCCTAAAAAGCAGAAGCCCCACTGTCGTCCAGAATACGATATCTGATTGCCATGTGGAAATCAAGAAGTTCGCGCCCAAGACCAGGCTGGATGCCAGATTCGTGCCCAAAACTCTGGTTTGCCATGACTACAAAGGTGGATATTTGGAGGACAAGTAAGAAATATTTTTGTTTTGACATTTGAAGGTGCGCATTATCGCAAAAATGGAATACCTAGTTATACTGTGACGTCATCTTGCGAGAAGGGAATGGGTGACACAATTAAAATCACCACTTTTTGATTTTCATAAAAAAAAAGTCCATATCCCCACCTTGGAGTGTATTTACTTAATAAAAACCTCACCCAGAAAACTGCTTTATTTCATTCATTTTGGTACATTATTACAGGAAGTATAGATACACAAACACACACCTACAGGGTGTTGTTCAACTGTCCACGTTAAGATTGATCTCGTCACCAGCTGCCTTCTCCCACTGAGACGATTTCAAAAGTACCTAAACATTTATTTTTGAAGAATTTTTGCAGAGTTTCTTTCAATTCTCCAATTGCAGATTTTTTTTATTTGCGTATTAGAAACTTCTAGACTATTTGATACGCCAGAAAAATATCCCTTGAATATTTTAAGAAATTGTTTCAATTTTTGAATTCTACGTTCAATTTGGAGAAAAAAGTTACTCTTGCAAAATTTGGATAAAGGCTTCATTTTTGAGATATTTGGGTTAAAAACTTCGGAAAACATCTCGAAAACACCACTTTAAAATTAAAATTCAAGAAAACTCAAGAATCCTCAATTGGAATGAGTTTTCTAGGTGTTTTAAGTTGATAAACCAACATTTTTGCTGAAAAACATGGATTTTTTCAGAAAAAAAAATAGGCCCTGAAAAGTGGCGATTTTGAGATGTTTTCCAAAGTTTCAAACACAAATATCTTGGAAATAAAGCATCTAATCAAAATTTGGCACATGCAGGTAACTTTTTTCTCTGAATTGAACGTAAAATTCAAAAATTGACGCACCAAATTCAAAAAAGAAGTCGTCACCATTTTGTTGAAAAACACAATCTACCGACTGCACGAATTTTATTATCATGTATTTTATTTTTGTTTGTAAAGGTCTCATCACCACGTTGTGTTTTGTGTTGTATGTTAGAGATAGTTATATTTATTTATTTTGTTCTTGTACTGACGAAGCCTGTGATATTTTTAATGTATATACAATGGTGCAATAAACATGAATTGAATTAAATTGAATTGAATTGAAAAATTGAAACTATTTCCAAAAAAATTTAGGAGGGGAAAAAATAGGGGAAAAAGGGGGAGGGTACCACCTATTATCTTCACCCCTAAAAATGTTTGATGAAATGCGTTATTATTGTTGATTAGAGATCTGCTTTAGTAAACTTTGGTCCAAATTTGAATGAAATCGGTTGAATGATTCAAAAGTTATGCAAAAAAAAACTGTTTTAAAAAGCCAACTTTGAAGGCTTGTATCTCAGTTAATACGTTTGCGAGGGTATTTTTACTAAAAAAGTCTGCTTGTTTTCCAATTTTCCATCTCCCTGTGAATTTTGTTGCATTAATTTCGGGACACCTGTAGAGCTATAATAAATTTGAATAGACGGGTCCGTTACCTTTTGACCAGCACATTTTACAATCTCTATTTTACAAAATTCCAGAAAAACATGCAGCTTTCAAGTCGCTCTTCTTTTATAAGAGGAAATCTGTTTCAGGTACCTGACCGGATCGAACACGGGAAACCTGTACACGTTCTACAACTGGGACCACATAGACGTGTTCGTGTACTTCAGTCACCATTTGGTCACCATTCCGCCCCTGGCTTGGACGAATGCGGCCCATCGAAACGGCGTGAAAATACTGGGCACCCTCATCACGGAGTTTGGTCCCGGGGCGAAAATATGCGAGAAAATATTCAAAGACGAAGACACCATGAGGATCTTTGCCACGCATCTGACGCAAATAGCCAAATTGTTCCGCTTCGATGGGTGGCTTTTGAACATCGAGAATGGGCTGCCCAACACGGACATGCTGAAGAAATTCGTGGCTTACTTGACCGTGATGAGCCACAAGGAGAATCCCGACAGTTTGGTCATTTGGTATGATAGCGTGATAGAGACTGGCGAGCTCAAGTGGCAAAACGAACTCAATAATTTGAATAAGGTAATCAGCTGCGTTTCATAATAAGAGGGGCGGCTATTATTGCCGGAATTGTTTCACTTATCTATTACCTAGGTGGCGATTACGTAGGGGCTATGTTTCAACTGTCAATTATGGCAATGTCAGCAAGCTGAAAGATCTGTCACCTGATAATTTTAGATCTGTCGTCTTCATGTCCTGTAAATAAATATTTTCTCATCACATCAGATTCATATAACTATAAATCTGAAACTATATAACTTAGCTTCATGACTCTTCACTACACTAAAGAGTAAACGAGGCCTTAGTTGTAGTTTTGAGGTCCTAGCTTTAAGAAGCTGTCGCCGTGGAAACTTAGCTTTAGTCTTTCACAATATTCTTCAAAACTCATTGGTCCAATGCGACTATTGAAATGCGACTGATTGCTAGATGCAGTTTAAACGTGGCTTTATAGTCTTCTGACTAATTTCCAAAAGCAAACCCGGAAAAACGACTCTTCCTAGAACGCAGTGTACAAGTGCGAAGCTCTGGACATCTACAGAATATACGCGATGGCTTAGCGGATGAAATTTACGTGGCGACTTCAACGGCCGAGTAGCACACATCTGTCCACTTAGCGGAGGTGCCGCATTTTCAGCACGTTGGTAATGCCCGCGAAATGTGTAGGATTTTTCGGGAGTCGCCTAGAAACCGCATGCCGGGTCACTGTGGAATTTGCTTGAGGACCGATAGAAGATTCGAGATTAATAGTCGGAGCTATATAAAGCACTCAGCAGTAATCAGCGACCTTCCCCAGTAAATATTGTTGGCGTCTATTTATTGTAGTACACAGTAATAAACCTCGCGTGTTTCAAAACGATCGTCAATTATGAACGAATTAAACGCGAAATACGTAACATTATTTATATTATTCCTTTGCCTCCAGTGAAACTTGGAATGATTTTCAGATATATTTCGACAGTTGCGACGGCATCTTCTTGAACTACGTCTGGAACGAAGAGAACGTCAAAAAAACAGTCGAATACGCCAAGCACCGCACTCTGGACGTGTACGTGGGCGTGGACGTTTTTGGTCGCAACACTTTCGGCGGCGGCAAATTCAACTGTTTCAAGGCCGCTCAGATAATACGCCGCCACCACCTGTCCATGGCCATCTTCGCGCCCGGATGGACGCACGAGACCTTGCCCAGCGAGGAGGTGCTGGACCGCGCCAAGTTCTTTGAGGACTTCATAAATCGCGATTCGGCATTCTGGAACAGCCTGTGGCCGTATCTGTACACCCATCCGATTCCGCAGTGTTTTCGAACAAATTTCTTCGTTGGAACTGATCAGGTAGCTATTGGGCAACCCGAGGTTGGGACATTCCACTTTTCACATAATTGTACTGACGTAAAATTGACTGTCTAGGAGAGATGTCATTGAGATTGACACCACTAACAGTGTTGACAACCGAAATTATAAGCTATTTGCCCTGCCACCTCTCAACGGTCATTCGAACCTTATGACGAGCTCCCGAGCGGCAACCACCCGCCGAAAACATCAATAGTAGGTGCCTCTGTGAGACGATAGGTTCCCCTAAATCAATAAAGGCGACTGAATGCCTACCCCCTGGCGTGGGCACATTCGCACAAGAACTGTACACCCCCGAAGAAGCACCACCTCAATAAGGCAACTGCTTAGAAACGTTCGAAATGACCCCACACTGGTTAGAAGGCTAAGCATCCAGCCGCACTAGATTGCACAAACCCTTCAACCACTCTTCGGTGCGCGCTCTCTGCAGGCGATAAAAGGGCGCGTAGACGCAGGAAGCCCAAACCCCCCTCCCACTGGGTAGAACAGACCACCGTCTCACAAAAACACTAACTACCATCAGTTTCAACGGCCCAATACGGCTCAGGAGCCCGCAACACAGTTCGAGAAGCTCCCAGACAACAAGCAGCCTTCAGCTGTCCACTAACAACGATGTTTGCAAGATGTCAATCCCAACGACAAACCTCCCATACTGTCACATGTACTACTTACTACCTAAAATCCGTTGTAATTACTGTGAAATGTAAATGTGCATCAAGCAGTTACATGGTTTGATTTCAACTTCCAGGATAAATACAGCTTGTTCACGCAGCAACAACAGCTGTCGAAAATCAAACACCCCAGAAGCACCAGAGGCCTAGTTCCGGATTTCCCGGAAGTGCCAACTCTGAGCAACAAATGCAACTGCTTGCAGACCGACTTCAGCAAGACCGGCAACCTCGGGTTGCTCATAACCAAAGCCAGTCTCAACACGTCGATTTGTTTCGTACACAGACTGTTCACCTGTGATATACCGCTCGAAGGGACGGTCACGTTGTATTTTTTGGCTAAAATCAACGAGGCCGAACCGTCCAGTTTGAGCCTGAGTCTTATGACCGTCAACAAAAACGGCACCTTACGGCAAATCCAGTGCAGCAGTTCAAAAAAGGAGGAGGCTCTGATCGACAACATGAGTTTGAGAGAAATCGGGCCTTCAAGTGACATGGCCTTGATCAACTACGTTATGGACTTGTACGAGTCGCTGATTCTCGCTGACGACCTGGCAGTTTTGTACGTATAACAGTATTAGCCCAGGCTTTTTAGCATTTAACATGAAACAAAATAATCCACGTGCAATCTTCACGGTATCGTACTCACTTAACCTTACTAAACAACATACTAAAAGTCCCCAACTTTCCTCCGTGTGCGTCATAATTTTTGAGGGGAGGGGGGCAAAATTGTCATTAAAAAATTCTAGGACAAAAGTAATCTAGGCAGTGGCTTCAAATTTATCATATTTGGATACATTGGGGTATAAGTGAAACTTAATGACAAACTAGATGTCTATGGTCCCCGTGAGGGGAGCTCGGGAGGGGGGCAATTGGTGATCTATGCAAGAAATCTGATTTTTATCAATATTGAGGCAATACTGACATGTTGGGTATCGTTTCCCATTAAATATGACCTTGCAAATCCGATTATGATCTTTAAATTCTGATAAAAGAATGTTTTGCGCAATTTTCGGCAAAAAAACGTAATTTTGGGACCAAAATAAAGCCGGTTTTTCAATTTGGGTTATTTTTGCGTTTAGTGCCTTAATCATTTGGATTTGAGATTGGATGGATTATATGGACGTTTCTGCATAAGACTATCATATCATAAACGCGACGTAAGTGGTTACAAGGTGAGAAAAATAATTTATTGAAAAAATGTCGAAGTCCTAAATGTCACTCAAAAATATCTCCGCGCTCTTGGAAAAAATTATATTGTAGCTGTAATATCGCTTTGATTTCATCTTTCAAGGTTTCTTCTTGTAGCCAAAACAATTCTCTAGCTTCCGAAGAAAGGATACTCTACATTAAAATAATAATAACATAACAAGAGCAACTTTCCCGCGGGTATAGCCACATTTTTCAGTTTCAAGCTGGCTTAAACCGAAAGTCAAGCCAACGCAATTTTATAGTATTCAAGAAATGATAATTATAAAATGAAATAATAATTAATGCGTGAAATAGTTGCAGTTATCGATTCTATTCGAAATTTCAAACATTGATGTATTCGACGTGAAAATATCGTAAATTGAAAATTCACGATTTTTAAGAGCAAATTATCATTTTTTTCATTAAAAAATGCTCACAATCTTTTCAAATCAGAGCTTCAAAATTGTATTTACATTTAAATAATGTATTTGAAGTCTAGCACAGCACAGGAACATTTTTATAGTCATGCTTTGCAGAAAATATCAAATAATTATAATTTCAAGTTCACTAGTAGGTAGTCAAGAAAATCACATCTGGCTCACCATCCGTACTTATTTTGTCCAATATGAGCTTCGTTAAGAAGTCGTCTATTGATATCCAAACAATAAATCGATGATTACCTCGAATACCTACCGATAGTACTTATACCCATCTAAAATACCTAGTAGCAAAATTACTTAGCACCTAAATACATAACTTTATAAAAATAACAGATCATCCTCAGTGTTAGCGCGGTACACATAAAGACGGCAGCCTTCCGATGAAGGCTGCATTAAAACAATAACTCTTGGATTAGGAAAGCAGCAAGCGACAGTCAGAAATAAAATTCACAACAACAATCAAAAACTTTAATGCAAAACAAAAGAAAAAAAAACACAAACAGACAGAATTACAAAACAATAAAAAAAAAACAATGTGAATTAAATGAAATGAAAAATCCGAGTGGTTCTGATCGGGGGCAGATTCGCTGGCGCCGAGTGGCGTCCTGAAAACGAGACGAACTGCACTGAAGGTATACACCCCGGCAAACGGGAATAAACGGTAAATGGTAAAAACAATGGAAAATATGGAACTTACGGGATCTTATTCGGTGGCGGCGTCGTCCTGGCGGAGTCCGAAGGCGGCGTCGTGGTGGATGGCCGTTCTGGTGGTGGATTTCCTTTTGAAATGCACGAGTGCCCGTGTTCGTCACCAAAATGGCGGACGAACGACTCGATCCCGTCCGAAACTGGAGCTTTGTGTGCGGCTGGCTGGTCCAAGCCGCTCCCCGGTGAAAGCGGTGAAAACTGCCGCTTTCTGGACTTGGAGATGCTGCAGAGATCCTCCAGGAGTCACTATCGGACGCGATGGGCCTTGGATGGGCTTCTGGTCGAGTACGAATGTACGCCGATGGCACGACAAGATGGCCGCGAGAACGATGACCAAAAAAAAGACGGCGTGGCTTCCCGCTCGACGTACGGAGATCGACACCGCTTCGAACGAAGCGGCAAAGGCACGAGCGGAAAGAAAGCCGAAGAATGCCGAAGACGGCCGAAGAAAGTGCTGGAGCTCGTTTACGCTTGCGCCTGACAGCCAAGTGCCAGGCACACCGAACAGGGGGTGAGGGGTGAGGACTTGGACAACACAGGGATATTTTGGGTTGCATACCCTCAGTGCACACGAATGCAGTTTTCAATGAACGGGGCCGAGACACTCAGAATCATACTCAACAAGGTGGGGTAGATTCTCACATGTTGTTACCCCTGCAGCACTTATACATCCTAGAACAAGACAAGGAAGATCGCCTGCATCTACATTTTAAACCGCAGTTCTTGCAGTTGCAAGACACTATCTACAAAATAGTCTTCGGAGCTGGAGGAAGATGCGTCTTGACGGGGACCAACTACACGTGGGTGCTCCCGCGTAACCCACCGTGTTGTTTTTTACACCTGGAGTACCTTATATAGCTTTATCTAGCGAAAACCCGAGGTTAATCCGAGGTCAAGGAGCCGCGATATTGCGTGTTGCGTGGATTGACAGACACACAGACGGACGGACGGACGGACGAATAATGAAATGAAATATCTTTGTTTTTTGTACATCTAGAGTACCTAAGCTATTATCTAGCAAAAACCCAAGATATTACCGGAGACTGCAGACAGCAATAACAAGAACAAACTATAAGCGCTACAAGCTATAAGTAGTAGCGCTAAAAACATGATGCACAAAGAGGAAAATTGAAAAACTGTACCTAGTACCATATACTAGATGCTAGTACCCACTCATACGAGTATCACCAGACCAGATTTACTGAGTAGATACTGTGCATATTGAACGTAGAATCAATTATAACAGATCAAAGTCTAGGTTAATAATTTTGAAGTGATTTTCCCGATATAATGCGTTTGACGTAACTTCATAGAATCCTAATTGGAATTGCTGGACAATTTACAATGGAGCTAAAATATACGTCATTTTGAAGCTAAAACTATAAGGAATCTGCTGCATATAATAATACCAAGTGATATTCAGTGGTCGATGCAGAAGTAAAATGTTAACTGAAGCATAAGAAAAAAAAACACGAAAAAAGTGACATTATCAAGAAATTAAGTTTGTTAGTGTTAAATTTTGGACGAAAGCTATTCCATATTATTCACTTTGAGTCATTATCTTTCATTCAAGACCAAAATAAAAGGAATCGATTAAGTGGTTGAGAACTAGGAGGATTTTTAAGCGGAAAGTGCACTTTGAGGTGTCTTCATCTTTGCCTGTCAAAAAAACAATGACGCACACGGGGGAAAGTTGGGGACTTTTTGTATGTTATACAGCAAAGCCTAGTGAACCCGAAACTGAAGAGATTCACCGTGTTTTAATTTGTTTCATGTTTTGCCGTTTTTTCGACTAAAAAGCCTGGGCTATATCTCTATAACAAGCCGAAAGAATTGACACTATTCACAGTCAGAATGAAACAAAAGCATTATTGCCACATGCAATTTTTCCTGTTTTATTCTTTATTTGGCTTCAGGAAAAAGTAGTAGCGTTCAGTGGAAATATACAAAGAGGCGCCATGGTAACCCTTTGTCATAAGCCGGTAGATGACGTCACGGTACAAGCAACTTTTGAAACCAGCTTTGCAGCGGATCGTTTTCTAATATAAAGAGTGAAGTAGTGAGAGGAATTTGCCCTTTATTCTTGACAAAATTTTCAAGATAAAATTACAGTCCTTACCTCACCCTGTAGGTCATAGGAAACGAATGCCTTGTCAAAACCCTCATCTGTGTCAATGGTGGCGGCTCTTCTAATTTTCCACTGAACGGCAGTAGTAAAAAAGAATTCAAGCCTATCTGCTATATGCCGATCAGCTTTTAAATTCAGCACTAGAACGGTAATTTTTGCACGCCAAGTTGGCAATTCTGCGATATTTGGGGATGCTCAAATTTGTAATGTTGGATCAATATTATATTTTCGTCTGTTTTTAATATCGTTTCTGCATTGTTTCGAACTTGTGCATTGTTTCGAACTTGTACAGCTGTACTAAGAAAATAATGGAGACCTCCCATCCTGGTTTATCGATAGCCCATGTAAATACAAGATCACTAATTAAAAACTTCGCTGGATTTCAGCAACGGGTTAATGACGGAAATTATGACGTTGTCGCGGTATCGGAGACATGGTTGTCCGGTCATGTCTCCTCAGAGATAGTACTCTTGGGGGCATATTCCTTTGTCTCACGTAATAGACCTCACGGGCGCGGAGGGGGAGTTGCCTTGTACGTGCGGAAAGATCTGACATTTTCTGTTATCGAGAATGGAACGGGCGGTGAGGCCGAGCACCTTTGGATAAAGTTGCGGGTGGACAAAAAGGTTTTTGCTGTTGGCGCGCTCTACCGGCCCCCAAATTTCTCTCTTGAGCGGTTCTGTGGTGAGCTTGAGGATGAGCTGACCGCGGTCTATCCAATCGTCGACTGTATTGTGTGCATCGGTGATTTCAATGTTAATTATTTGGAATTAAATGGCTTTGCTACGGTTAAACTTCTGAACCTGTTCAATAGCTACTCTATGGGGCAGGTGATAACAGAACCTACACGCCTGGAAAAATTGCTGGACTTATGTTTTGTGTCAGATTCGGTGGAGGCTGTGGGTTCGGTGGTGCATACACCTGAGATAGCCGATCATGATATGATTGTGTGCAGGATTCCCATCGATGCCAGCGGAACGCATCCTGTTTACAGAACTTATCGTGATTTTCGCGGTTTTGATCGCGAGCTCTTCATAGAATCACTCAACGACGTCCCTTTTGATAACATACTGTATATAGATAATATAGATCTGAAAGTGGAAACACTAAACAATTACATTTATGCTCTCTTCGACTATCACAGCCCCATGAAGTCCGCGAAGTTATCGCGGAGGCCGGCACCGTGGTTGACGGATAATCTGAAACTCATGATGTCACTCAGAGACAGGGCTTATGCGAAGTACAAACGCACACATGCGATCGGCCATCACGAGTATTATAAGAAATTGAGAAACTTGACAAATACAGCTGTCAAAGCTGAAAAGGCAGGGTACCTCAAGTATCTCATCCGACAGAATAAGTCTTCAGGCCTATGGAAAGGACTTCACGATTTAAACATCTACTCCAAGAGAAATTCATCTAGAGTTATTCCCGAGGCGCTCAGTGATATTGAGAAACTGAATGAATATTTTGTTAAGATTACTACTACTGATTCCAATGTCGATGAGGACTTGGTGAACTTTTACAACAACAATAAAAAAAGGTAATAATATACTCAACTTCCAACCAGTAACCTGTGAGATTGTCTCCGGATACCTACAGACCATCAAGTCACATGCAGTGGGCCCTGACGATATCAGCCTAAAAATGTTGATATATTGCTGTCCTAGAATTTTGACCTATATCACACACATATTCAACTGCTGTATTGAGCGTTCCTACTTTCCAGCATGCTGGAAAGCTTCAAATGTTATCCCTGTTGCCAAAAGTAACAATCCGAGTAGCTATAATGACATACGTCCTATCAGTATACTTCCCACCCTTTCTAAACTATTTGAGAAAGTGGTCCATGCGCAGCTTCAGGAGTTCGTCATTCGGAATGGTTTACTTCCCGAAACTCAGTCTGGCTTTCGTCCTGGATACAGTTGCTCCACGGCTCTTTTGAATGTCTCCGACGATGTGCTGGCTGCCACGGATCGTGACGAACTGACGATCTTGGTACTTCTTGATTACTCAAAGGCCTTCGACAGATTGAATCATCGCTTGCTGTTAGCCATATTAAGACATTTCGGGCTGTCGGAGGCTTCAGTCTCCTTACTGGGCAGCTATCTATCGGGAAGAGCTCAACGTGTTAAGCTGAACTCCAGCTACTCAACGTTCACATCAGTTTTGGCTGGTGTTCCGCAGGGCTCCATTCTGGCTCCACTGCTTTTCATTATCTACACATCCGACTTTGCCAAACACCTGCGGAATTGCAAGAGTCATGCCTACGCGGATGACACTCAGATTTACAAATCCTTCAAGGCCTCCGAAATTGATAACGCTTGTGATGCTGTCAACGCTGACCTGGTTTCCCTGATTAGCTTTTCGGAAAAATGCTCTCTCAAGATCAACCCAGCGAAGTCAAGGGTTATGCTGTTTGGCAGAACCTCCACACAGAACAGGAATAAGGACCTCGTGAGCATTGGAATAGGAGGAGAGAGGTTGCAGCTGGTTGAATCTGCGAAAAATCTTGGGCTGATCATTGACGACAGGTTCAGGTTTGACGAACACGTCTCTCACGTCATAAAGCGAAGCTTTGGAAATTTGAAACTGCTATACGGGAACAGGGAATACTTGAACAAAAAGCATAGGCTACTCTTATGTGACAGTCTGGTTTTGTCTTGCTTCAATCACGCTGATGTGGTATACGGCCCGTGTCTCAGTAAAGGCACTCGTCAACGCCTTCAACGTGTTCAAAACTCATGTGTTCGACTGATTTGCGGCCTCCGTAAATATGACCATATTAGCGCTAGGTTTGCCGAGCTGGGATGGCTCAGAGTGCGCGAGAGGGAAGTTCTTCACTGCTGCAATTTGTACAACAACGTAGTACACCGCCATTCTCCTCCCTACCTGTACAGAAGAATTGTATTCCGAACCGACGTTCACAACATAAATACAAGGCACCGGAACATGATCACTCCGCCGGTTCACCGCACCAAATTGTTCCAGGGCTCTTTCTCTTTTAATATTGCAAGGCTGTACAATCGATTGCCACCGGAGCTGAGAGCCTCAACTGGGGTTGGTTTCAGTCGAGGTTTAAGGGCCATTCTCCTCAAGGAATCATCTTCGACCGTTTTCGATTTTTGATTTGATCACTACCATACTACCGGGCTTTTTCTTATATGTCTATTTAAGTCAAGTTGTTCAATGTACATACATTTCTATTTGTTTGTTATTTGTTATTTGTTGTATCTATTTGTATTGTATCATATTTTTATGGGTTGAGTGGAAGAGCGGATGCAAATCCGAACTCCGCCCTTTGGCGTATTTATATCTTGTATATTTTGTCTAATATACATCGCCAATAAAGCCATTTATTATTATTATTATTATATTTCCTCAGATGACCTTGAACTCGTATTGTCAATCGAGTACAGCGCTGTTGCAAGATTGTATGAACGCTCAAGACGTCTTGATTTTGGTAGACTTTCTCCAGTTTAAATGGGCGACTGGTGAACAGTTTTTTTTGAATAAAATAGTGAATCATAATATACCATCATATCATATACTAGGTTGAGAAAACTTTTCTAATGTATGGTCAGAAATGAAGGCCTAGTGTCTAAAACCTAGAACGGTTCGGCACTCTGTCACTTACCTGCCATTCTGACAAGATAACAGTCATAACAGCCAAGGCAACACTGTAGCGAAATATGATGCAAGGAGACGCCAGATGGTATTTCATGTCAAAATTTCCTAACCTCACTGGACTTTGCCACAAAAAGCCCGTTTTCACGTAACTTGGTCTGTCAGCGTCCGTTACACCCTAGGGAACATGGCCAACCGCGTTTTAATTTCTACTGAATTTAAAACGTGATCGGCATATATGTGCGTTCGCCAAAAAAGTGGGAGGAGTCGACATCAGCGCTCAAGGTGACGATTTACGAAACTGACTTATGCTTATTTGTTCTGTTTTCGGTAGCTAGATGTCGCTACTCGACTGAATGCACACGGTGATTCCGCTATGTGCGTTCGCCAAAAAAGTGGGAGTCGACATCAGCGCTCAAAGTGGTGATTTACGAAACTGAAGAATGCCTATTTGTGTTATTTGCGGCTGCGAGATGTCGCTACTCGACTGAATGCACATAGCGGATAGGTAGTTAGGCCTGTCTCAATTCACAAGGGTGCTCTTTGGCATTAACAATGCTCCATCTCCTCCTTATGTCTCGTTACTGTCATGGTGAAGTTAGTTATTGTTAGCTCCCACCTATCAATGGGTGAAGGCGCTCATCCAGGGGGGAAAGGCTAAAAAACTTGTGAAGCTAGCAGGCGGTAATTGAAACATCTGGCTTGAGTTTTACCTACTTATTCATTCTACTGCTGCAGTGGAATATAAGACATCAACTGACTGATACATTGATTGGCTGATTCGACGTTTTGATCATTACAGCACCTACCAGTTCGAATTGGCTCCGTGCACCCTCCTAGAAATCGGCTGTACCCTAGACGTCGGGAGGACGATCCGGCTGTGCGCTTTTGGAATAGAGACGAAGTTCTAACCACCCCACCTGTAAATAAAAAAAGTTCTATTTTATTGCCAATAAAAGTATATTGAAACGTTTTTAACAATGTCGTATTTTGATTTTAATGCACCCTCCTGTGAACTGCGTCTGTTTTAAAGGGAAATAACTCAGTGGTATAAGTGACTTTGAATGAATATTTAGAGAATTTAAATTGTTTTCTCGGAACGCTTGCCAGAACAGTTCCGTTATACCTATATTGAAATTCTCAGCTTTGATTCAGCTCTACCATCTAGGTACCTACCTACCTTCTTCCCTTCTATCTAGTTTCCTTAAAACAAAAAAGACAATCTCGAAACTCTGTGAAAGCGCGTAGAAATATTTTTTGTCTGAATCTGGTGCTTATGGAATTTTATATGCTGGGCCCATCCCCGGTATAAATCCATTTTGTTATTGTATTTATAACCGTTATTTGTGTGTAGGTATGTGTCTAATGTATAAAACGGCAATAAAAGCCAAAGTTCCGGTGTTGCTGCGCTTCACGCTATATGAAAATCTATAACTTTTCGCCGGTGTTTAATATTGTTCAAGGTGTATTTATTTGTGATATGGAAAAGGTCGGACGTTCAAGTTCAGTTTAAATAAGCGTCGTGGTGTGCGATAGTTTTGAGCGTCATATTTTTATTGCATTCTCTCTGGTGTAAATGTGAAATGAAAGAATTAATAAATTTTCGCGGAAAAAAGCCTCTTGATGTTTTCTCTGGGTCGGTTCAATGTTGAGCACATAAACAGTAATGACTGACAAGGACGGAAGGACAAGGGGCTTTTGAGAAATGCCCATAGTGATTACATAACAATTTATTTACAATCATAAATTATCAAGAGTACCTACCTAATAATAGAATATTATTATATGAGTTCCATAAGACATAGTATTTGTCACACGCGAGGAGTGCTCCAAAGGAAGGAGTGTGACAATACTTGTTATTAACGAGTATAATATACTATTTTATCTACTTTTTCTTAATAATCGCCCAAAAACTGGAAATTCTGAATGCTAAAAATTGAAACGTTTGACAGGTGACACTAACTTCAAAAGTGATCTTCGCCCACCTTCTGTTAACAATAAACTGTTCCTATTGGTTGAAAAACAGTTTATTGCTATGCTCCATTAGAGTACTGTTTTCGATGTAATTATGAAACCATTAGTAGAGTTGACGGCACACCACAGGAACCTGTGTGGGCGGGGCTGAACAGAAAAACAAAAATCGTTTTGGATGAGTCCGTGCATGTGTTGAAATAGAGGAAGCAACACCGTCAGCTGGAGTGGTGGACCATTACCAGGTCACGGTCACAGGCGAACCTAAAATCTCACTGCAAATCTAGGTGCACCACTAGATGAACTCAGTTTGCGCAGTTAGGCTCCGCCCACAGGTCCCTCTGGTATTCCGAGTACTCTAACGCAAAGTAAATAGATACAAATTATATTGTATGTACCTACCTGAATTAGGTACCTACATAAGTATTATATTATTACAAATAAATTTCTGCATTTCTAGAAACATCAGGGAGAGCGCTAGTAATCTTGCTAGTGACTTAGTGAGTCAGTTACTGCAATGACAACCAATGGGAAAATTTCTTGCAACGGCAAGAACACGGCATTTGATGAAAAAGCAGTTTCTTTTGGCAGGATTGCTCTTCAGGTTTCTTGAATTATTCGTCGGACTTGAAAAAAAAAATTCCTCCACCTAGTCAAAATAATCAATGTTCATCTTTTTCCCCATGGAAAACAATGTTGAATCGACATGTTTTTTTGGTTATCCAGATGTTCACCGCATAAGAACAACCCTAATGGCGGGAGATTGCCATTTTCGTCCCACTGTGGGGCGCCGGACAGGAAGAAAACTGATTCCTCAAGTTCGACGCAAGTTTCCAGGTTCAATCTCAATAGGAACAGTTAGGAAACACTTCGACCTATTCAACCCATATGTTACGACATAAAACTTGTGGATACGACATTGTTTTTCCATGAAGAAAAAGATGAAAATTGATTATTTTGCCCAGTTTGACAGTCTTATTTTTGAAAATACCATTCCTAGATAAGTATATACTTTCCACCACATTTTATTTGAAACCTA
The DNA here is from genome assembly GCA_949128115.1 of Anaspis maculata. NCBI lineage: Eukaryota > Metazoa > Arthropoda > Insecta > Coleoptera > Scraptiidae > Anaspis > Anaspis maculata. Next base: position 51,105,688 of record OX421966.1, on the reverse strand, counting down.
AGTTATGGTGGAAATACCAAGTTGTACTTCAATGCTTCAATGATTTATTTGAAAAAACATTTTTTTGACAATTATCAGTTTTTTCATGATATTTCAGAAAATATCGTGGGACTGTCAGAACTGCTCATTACATCTTTTTCTGCTTGAATTCAGACATCTTTTGACAATACCCGCATAATTTACCTGCTCCGGTTCATGGAATACGAACTTTTATATTTCACCCTGTATATTGTATATGTGTATGTTTTGCAAAAAAAAAAAAATTGAAAATCGCCTCAACCACAAAGGGCCATTGCATTACTCAAATTGCAGTAAAAAAAATCGTACCGGCTCCACTACAAGTACCTACGACGAATTACTCAAGTGAAAAAATCAATGCTGTCAATATTTACAATAGAGTCATATATGCTTCTTTTAAGATAGATAGAGCCTACAGCAATAACCAACGGTGATTTGGTAGGAAGTTCTTGTACTTGCATCCAAAACTTTAAAAGGGCTCCTGCAGCCCCCCTAAGGGATGATTTTTTTGATGCTCTGGATGGATTGACTCCAAAAACTCTGAAGAGCAGTCCTGACGTTCCTGCCAAAGAAAATTGCTTCTCCACCAAATGCCGTTTCTCCACACCTACCCCGGTGTTATCCATTCAAGCTTAAAAAAAGAACGGAGTCGCCTGTGATTTTTTTCATTCAAGTTGGACAATCTGATAGAATTATGCGGTTAAGCAAGTTACTTTTAATAGTGAGAAGTGTTGGAAGGTGCAACAGTAACAAAATATGGTCACAAAACGTGATAATTGAACTAAAATTTCAAAAATGACAGATAGTGGAGCGAAATCGGCCTGAAAAGTCGTCGTTTTTTTTTTTGGAGGTATAACAGCACCAAACCTTATAGGTCTTATAGAGAATTAAATTCCACGTATGTATGGTCATTTTGGGGATGATCTTGTTGTAGGGACCTTTTTATGGGCAAAAAACCTCGAAAATTGAAAATGAGCAGTTCAGCATTCACAACGTTATATTTCTAGATCCAGTTGAGCTATCGGTCTGTTCTTTTTTTGAAATGAAAGTACATGGAAAAACCTTTCCAATGGTACATCACTGACTAATGATAATTGTTCACGAACGTGTTTATAGAACAATAAACATTATATTGACCAAAAATGCAGTCCCTTTTCTGACCATGCAAAGAATTTCTTCCCTTGTAGGAATTTTTAGATACAACCTGCGAGGAAAATGAAGCCAAAATATTAGAGAAAATTTTAAAGAAAGTTTTATTGATCTAGGCCGTATAGTTTGTCAGTTATGAATTTTTTCTGGCGCATTGAGTTAGAACGTCGCCCGTGTGCTTACATACAGTAAATCGCCGCGCCGTGCCGCGTTCACTGTTTGTTATGCGGCGATTTACTGTATGCAAGCACACGCCGGGCGACGTTCCAACTCAATGCGCCAGAAAAAAAAATCATAACTGACAAACTATACGGATAGATCAATGAAACTTTCTTTGAAATTTTCTCTAATATCTTGGCTTCATTTTCCTCGCAGGTTGCATCTGAAAATTTCTACGAGGAAAGAAGTTCTTCGCATAGTCAAAAAGGGACCGCATTTTTGGTCAATATAATATTTATTGTTCTATAAACACGTTCATGAACAATTATAATTAGTCAGTGATGTACCATTGGGAAGGTTTTTCCATGTACTTTCATTTCAAAAAAAGAACAGACCGATTGTTCAACTGGATCCAGAAATATAACGTTGTGAATGCTGAACTGCTCATTTTCAATTTTTGAGGTTTTTTGCCCATAAAAAAGGTCCCTACCACAAGATCATCCCCAAAATGACCATACGTACGTGGAATTTGATTCAGAGACCTATAAGATTTGGTGCTGTGATACCTCCAAAAAAAACACGACGACTTTTCAGACCGATTTCGCTCCACTAAGAGGAAAACTCATTTTTAGCGCCGGGGTGTGATGTTGTCCCAAGTGATCATAACCCTTTACTATTAACCGAGAGGCGCGGTTAGGTGATTTCATGAGTGTTTCAATCTCTAACTGTATCGACCAAAAATGACAGCCTTTTTTATGCAATCAGATCATCATTTACGCTGGAAGAGCTAGAGTAAGGGACCTTGTTGGATAAGAATAAGAACTAGGTAGGTAATTGACCTTTCCAATTTTAGGAGATAGAAAATACCATGGTTTTTCGAGGTCACCTTTGACGTTTTGACGTTTATGACGTTTGGACGTTTCGTTTCTGACTTTTGCGGGAATTTTGAATCGGATAGCTATACTGTTCCCATAATCATGTGGGGAAAGTCACTAGAGCCCATAAGGGAGTTTTTAATGGACGAAGTAATAGAGTTTTTTCGTAGTAAGATGCTTGTGTCTGGTGCAGCGTGATCCCTGCTGGTGCTGGTGCAGCCACACTTCCATCAAGTTTGGGTCTTTCGTGAACCGGTGCATGCCGGGTGTATTCGTCTTATTATCGCACTCGCATTGAGCGACACAACACCCTTGAACCATTTCTGTAAGTATCTTCTCAGTTTTCCACTATATATAACACACTTATTGGTAAGAACGAGGGTAAGAACAAGTGAAATCATGAAATCCATGCTGAAATCAAATAAATACACGACAGAGCGCTTGTCAGATTCGAAAATTTCCCATTATGTCAGAAACGAAATGTCATACCTCAAAAAACATGGGGCGCTTTCCAATAACTGCGACAAGGCTGATACGCAATGTCAAAGTGCACTTGCCAGCTCAATGCCAAACTCAGCCTCGCCAATGTTTCGATTGTGTCGACAAGTGGTGCTATTACTGCTATTGGAACGCTAGCTGTGTCGAATTGTGTCCAATTGTGTCCATATGTGTCCAATTGTGTCCTTATACGCCTTATTGGGAAGCGCCCAATGACCTCGATTAACCGTATCTTATACGCATGACGTCACAGTGAAGAGAGACAACGGAAAATTGGGGACCTCAATTGACCTATAAAGTCAAAAACTCACACCAATTTACTCTCTGTTTCAGGATCGTGATCTGTGATCGTGACGAATCGTGACCAAAATAAAGCGGCTCAGGTCAGTAGCAAACCGGCGACGCAGTTCCTAGATTGACAATTTGAAAACACAGCGTAGTTCAGGTGAAGGTTTGAAGCCATACGGACACAAATTTTAACGTAACATCCCTTTGTATCAAGATGACATTGGATATCAAAAGTCAGGGGCACCAACAGAACTCGAATTTTTCATGGCAAGCTGTGTTTTTTTCGAGCTTGAAACGGATTATAGATACTGTTATACGTACTAAACTGTCAGGTCGTCAGCAAAAATCTGTGACTTGTACATTTCCTGGACGTACTTAATCAAGGCCTTGTCGTTTGAAGGCCCGATTTCTTTCGAAGTCTCATTGTCGGTCAGAGCCCCCTCCTTCTTCGAACTGATGCACTGAATCTGCTGCAAGGTGCCGTTGTTTTTGACCGTCAGGAGGATCAAGCTCAAGCTGGACGGTTTGGCCTGGTTGATTCTGCCAAAAAAAAAACGTAACCGTCGCGTCCCTCCGAGCGGTATATCGCAGATGAACAGCCTGTGTATGAAACAAATCGACTTGTCAAGGCTGGCTTATTTAAGGTGGGTTCAGTCAGCTTATTTAGTCGCTGCTTTAGTTTTAGTCGTTGTCGTAACAGAGAAGAGCGTTCATACAGCAAGATTTAGTCGTAAGAATTGACCAATAGGAGCTCGAATGATACTGCGCGAACCTTCATCTTCATACGGTCCGTGTTCATATTGGGTAGTATTAATATAAAAACTCGTAAAAAAAAATTAGCATAAATAAGTATTTGCTTACATTTATGAGGAGTACAACTCCTCTGAAATCAAAACAAATGCTTATGCTATTTTTTTATTGATACATACAACCCATTACCATCACCATCCATGCTCATACCTTATACCGGTAATTACGCAACCTGCAAGTCGGTATCTTACGACAAAGTTCGGAATTCTTACGACTAAAATTAAAACTAAAACTCTGTATGAACGCCGCGCATAATGACGCGTGCTTTCTACTTTCAAATTTACGACTACAACTACGACTAAAACTAAAACCAAGCTGACTGAAGGTGCGTTCAGTCAGCTTATTTAGTCGCTGTTTTAGTTTTAGTCGTTGTCGTAACACAGAAGAGCGTTCATACAGCAAGATTTAGTCGTAAGAATTGACCAATAGGAGCTCGAATGATACTGCGCGAACCTTCATCTTTATACGGTCCGTGTTCATAATGGGTAGTATTAATATAAAAACTCGTAAAAAAATAAGCATAAATAAGTATTTGCTTACATTTATGAGGAGTACAACTCCTCTGAAATCGAAGCAAATGCTTATGCTATTTTTTTATTGATACATACAACCCATTACCATCACCATCCATGCTCATACCTTATACCGGTAATTACGCAACCTGCAAGTCGGTATCTTACGACAAAGTTCGGAATTCTTACGACTAAAATTAAAACTAAAACTCTGTATGGACGCCGCGCATAATGACGCGTGCTTTCTACTTTCAAATTTACGACTACAACTACGACTTGCACTTGTTGCTCAGAGTTGGCACTTTCGTCGTTAAAGCCGGATAGTATATTGGAAATAGAATATCTGCTGGAAATATTTCAAACAAAAACGATTTTTTTACCATGGCTAGCTTTCAGTTCCCTCTTCAACATATCAAAAGTCCTTAACTCTGGGATTGCTACAAATTAGTCAATCTAAATAAATTGAAGCCAGTTCCAGTTCTTTTGCAAGCTTATAATGTCATACTGAACAGATAAAAAGGAAACATCTCTGCATCTGCTGCTTTTCAAATTACAGGGTGAAAAGTCATTTACACGTTTCAATTTTTTTCTTGGTCAAATTGGCCCACATAACAATTGCGACTAATTCTTCTGTAAACTTGAAGTTTCTAGTCAAACATATCAAAATAATACATCTCTGCTACAGCTACGTTTTCTTTTACAAATTTTAATGTTTTGTAAAACCAGTCGCAATTGTTGTGTGAGCCGATTTCATCAAGAAAAAAATTGAAAAAATGACTTTTCACCCTGTAAATTGGAAAGCAGCAGATGCAGACATGTGTCCTTTTTATATATTCAGTATGACATCATCAGCTTGCAAAAGAACTGGAACTGGCTTCAATTTATTTAGATCAGTTCCACCAAGAAAAAAAATTGAAGTTGAAAAATAGTTTTCACCCTGTAACTTGACACGCAGCAGTTGCTGGGTGGTATATTTTTTCATATGTTTATTGGAAGACTGTGGCCTACTAAACTAGCCTGAAACCGTTTTTTTCGGTCATCAGTTTTTCAAGAAAAAAAGAGAGTAAGGAAAAATAATAAACTTTCACCCTGTATACTGATTTGTAGCAGTCCCAGATTTGAGGACTTTTGATATGTTGAAGAAAGGACTGTAAGCTTGCCATGGTGAAAAAATCGTTTTTGTTTGAATCAATTCCAACAAACCACCTATTTTTTTCTAAAGTGCTCAACAAAATAAGTGTCGCAACAGAAATTTTCCCCCAAATTTGAGTCAACATAACTTTTGATTGTCACAGACGATTTCAATTCGGTTTTCACTGCTCGATTGCCTAATCTTTTGGCTATCTACCATGTTCAAAGATCACCTGAGAAGCTGCACATAAAGTTTCTACAGAGTGGTAAATAAAGCAGATCATAATTGTTGAAATTTTAAAGAACCCCCGTTTAAGCTAAAAATTTTTAAGGATATTGAGGTCCATCTTGCAAATGCTTGAAAAAAAAACTGATAGCTAATCACGGGATGGTGCGCCCTCTAGTGCACCGACTTGAGCTAAAATCTCATCAACTTACTCGAAAATTCAAATTATGCCCGCATATTATGTACACTGACTAAGCTTTGGAAACACTTTTCAAAACTGTCAATTTTTGAAGTCAAATTGCACACGTAATTGAATGTGATATGACAAAAAAAGTGTTTTCTTTCACAGTTCAAAAGATGTCTTCTTCAAATTTTGAGCGCATGTCACCTTCTCAAATCCTTTTCATCCAGTCTTAATTTAACCTCCAAAATTGACAAGCTTGACAAGTGTTTCCAAACTTTCGATCGATACTGTACCTTCATATTCACAAAATTTCAGTTAAATTCGATGAACCGTTCGGAAGTTATAGAAACAGATGACTGACAGACAGACAGAAGAATGTTTTCACCAAGATAATATTGTTCAGCGAACCTCAATCAAAAGAATTGATACTCGAATTGATACCAAACAAGCCTAGGTTGTGAAATTGGTGGCGAATTCACAAACAAGCGAATATGCCTCATGGGCATGAGGCTCAGTAGCGCACTTCCTTTTTGGAGGATTAGTGAACGCAAGATGTTAAGTGATTAGGGTTCTACCGTCTTGGGCAAAAAATTGCAATATGGCGGCCAAAATATCGACAGAATCATGAAATTCGGCTTGAAAATCAAAATGATCGTACTAGACAAGGGTAAGTTCCAAGTTTCATGAAAATCGTTCCACTAACAAGAGATTTCAATATGGCGGCCAAGATGGCGGCAGAATTATGAAACTCAGCTTGAAAATAGGAATGATCGTACGAGACAAGCGTAACTCTCAAGTTTCATGAAAATCTTTCCACTTATAAGAGATTTCAATATGGCGGCCAAGATGGTGGGGCAACCATAAAATTTGGCTTGAAAATAAGAATGATCATACTAGACAAGGATGAGTTTCAAGTTTCATGACAATCGTTCCACTAATAAGAAATTTCAATATGGCAGCCAAGATGGCGGCCGAATTATGAAAGCCAACCTGCCTATTTGGTCCTTGAGGACCTAAGCTATCCACCGGATAAAGTTCAATCTTCAACGGCTGTAGCTTTATTTCCCGAGGAGAAGTTCAACTTCATCGAAGTGCACAGGAGATCTCTGTTTTTTGAGAATAATGATAACGATGTATGGATAACAAAAATAGTGCCCATTGGCCACCCTTGGAGACATCAGCTATTAATCGGAAAAAAGTTCCAAGACTCTTGTTTCAATTCTCGAGAAGGAGTACAGCGTCTTAATTTCTGCACGGACTCGGACAGACAGACAGACAGACAGACAGACAGACAGACAGACAAACCGGCCACATAAGCGTCATTCTGTTACTTATATAAAAAAATCTGTTGTGGGGCGACACAAAACTTTCCCGGCGGTATCCAGAGACGTCAGTAATGATTTTGATCGAAGTGTCCCTTCGGGAGGGGGCGATTCGATTTGGAAATTGATGAAAAAATTCTATTTAGTCGAGCGTTTAGCGAGCATCCTGCATCCATTGTTGAGCGGACAGAAAAAATGACAGGTTAGGTCAGTTTTCCAAGGTGATGAAATGATCCAAAAGGTAGAACTAGGTAGCTAACTGTTGTGATATCTCAAAAATGCAATGCTGGTTCCTTATTGAAATTTTTGTTCCTACTTTAGATATGATGATGAAATTACAAAAACTTGATTGAAAACTTTCACTGCATCTGTGTGTCAAATTTCAACTCTATATTTTCAATTTAGAGCTTGGGCAGACAAACCCAGACCCAATGTGCCACCTGAGGGCTTCCGATCAAAATCATCCACCCAAAGTCTAATCAGAACATTCCATCAGGCTGAACTTAGGCCTCCGTACCTGATTTCGATTTGATCGGATCAATAATTCGGTAATTATCGTGACAGAACCGCTTAATTTGTACGATCGCATGAGTGGTTTTATATTTTCAGGAGGAAAATTTCCGGGAAATTGGAGAGAAATTATTGGAAAATGTTCAAGAACCAGTTATCTATTCTCTAAAAAAAACAATTCCAAGAAATCTGTTCACTGAATAAAAAGTTGGAAAATTTGCAGTTTTTCCAGAGAGGAAAACTCGGCAACTGTTGATCCGATTTCGAAAATTTTTCCTCCAAAAATTAGCTCAATCTTTTCTCTAACTTTTATTCACAGCATGTCTGCACCTAAAATTAATATTTCGTGGGGCCTACCGCATGTAGAAGTTTGCATTGCGTTTTTCTCAAATTCACGGATGTGCAAATTTCATTTTGAAAAAATTACAGTCGGAAAACCGAAACCGTGTCAACTCTGAAAATAGACCTGCACGACGCTCAATACAATCTACTTTCGATATCAGTTGAAATTTACAAAAAAAAAGTCGATCCCCGAGCAGGAATAAATTTTTGAGTGGAGTCCTGCTACAAAAGCGAGTCGTGCTGGTCGAAACACCGGCGAGAGCCCCTCCTGAGTGGCAACGGCCAGGAGAAATTTCGAAAATTCATTACGCTCAACTGGAGAATGGTGGAAAACTGCAACTGCGGCCTCAATTTGACTCTTTTGTTGTGTTGCTTCCTGCCAAATCTGGTTCCAATCCATTGGATAGATTTTGAATAAATAATTGGTAAAGTTTTGAACTTTAACATTTTTTATTATTTGACAGATGACAGATAGGGCAATGTTTCCAACTGTTCTGAATACAGTTTTCCAAGGGCTTTCAAATGACATATTGCAAGTTGAGTTCCGTGAGATATAGCTTCTGACATTTGATGATAGTGACAGTTGGGTTTGACAGATGACAGCCAAAAACTAATGGGCTCTTTTCAGGAAACAACCATGTTTGTATACCAAATATCAAGTCGATCCAGTCAACGTTACGGCAGTTATCGTGGAAGATCACAGACAGACATACACACACACACACACACACATACACACACACACACACACACACACACAGACAGACATCATTCTGAAAATGGTCTTAATCGTCTTGGAGGACCTCAAAACGGATATATCCGGTGAAATCTCGAAACTTTTTTTCTGCACGATTACAATACTTTCCCTCCGTGTTCGTGGGTGGGCCGGGAAAGTAAAATGTGCTCCAACTGATTTCGACCTCCTGAACACTAATATCGGGTTCACTTTTGAATTGGAACATTTCTTTTTTATCGAAAAACCGACAAAATGGTAGCCTTGTCACATGATTTTTAGTGATACCTACCTACTTTTTTTTTGTTATTGAGCGAACATCTTTCGTAATTTGAGTGCCATAATCCTTCAGGTACCTAGTATTGACTATTTCAAAATGTTCAATTACTATTTCGGCACGTCTGATTTTAAATTTGTAGGGTCGTGTAATATGCGCCGAGCCGTGGCTTTGCGGCCGTTTTCAAAAATCGATAACAATTGACCTAACGGTCGGATCGAAGTGGGGTTTTTGTCAAAAGAAAGTTCAAATTGTTCTCTAAATATAATGCCGTACATGCAGTGATGTATTTCATTAAGAAATTGTAGTTGCCTGCATATCGCAACTTTCTACATCTTACCGCGAATGCCAGCACTTGATCGGCGAAGCCGCCCTACACCAAAATGTTATTTTTGTAATTGTTCATGATTATTTCGACAAAATTTTTCTTGATTCGCGTACCAAGGCCATGAGCTACCCATTCGAGTTGAAATATTTTCTGTATTGAATTTCGTTTTGTTCGGAGGAAAGGATATCAAGCACCAGCAAGCAACGAATAAATCATTTGCGGCCGAGCCGTAGTTTCGGAGTCATTTTCAAAAATTAATAACTACTAATCGGCACCTCGCACCGATGTGAAATTTTCATTAAAATAAAGTTCAAATCATCCTCTAAATATAACTCCGCATATGTATTATGGTAAAATGATAAGATCGGGTACTTCCTCGCATGTGATAACTTTCGAGATCAGGCCGGCTTCAGAAATGCAGCATTCAACGGCGATGCCGCGTCACACTAAATTGTTATTATTGTCATTGTTTATCATTATTTCGTCAAGATTTTTCTTGGTTCGGGATACAAGGTCATGAGCTACCCAATGGAGTAAAAATTTTTCGCAAAAACCTTTTCGTCTAGGACTAGATGCGGGGACGGACGGACGGACGGACGGACGGACGGACGGACGGACGGACGGACGGACGGACAAAGCGAGGACAAAAGCGCCTTCCCGTTTGGAGAAGTGCGCTAAAAAGTACGTCCTATTTCAGCCCCAAAAGACACAACAGGGGGTGCGCTAGACAAAAAATTGCTTAGAATCGTAGTCTGTGGAATCGTCTAATGAGCAAGCCTGCTAAGAGATATCCTCTCACATCGAGAGTCCGTTGATTTTTCATGAAGGAGGAGAAATGAAAAGCATCATTCCCAGCAAAAAAATCGTATCTTGGCTATTTCACTTCTAATCCGGGAAATTCGAAAACCGTTCCGAGGTAAAGTCATCATTCTCCATTATTTTGTTATCGGTTGTTGACAAAAATTTTTTTAGCTCAAACGGGAGTTCATTTAAGTTTTAACAATTATGAACTGCTTTATTTACCACCCTGTAGAAACTTTATGTCCAGCTTCTCAGGTGATCTTTGAACATGGTAAATAGCCAAAAGATCAGGCAATCGACCAGTGAAAACCGAATTAAAATCGTCCGTGACAATCAAAAGTTATGTTGATTCGAATTTGGGGCAAAATTTCCGTTGCGACACTTATTATGTTGAGCACTTTCATTCCAATATACCTACTACTAGCATTGTATAACTATTACTAGTAGGTCAACCTCGAGTTTGGGATTTTGTCGCTAGATGTCGCCTAGAGCAATTAGCTCGCAAGAAATCATCAGCGCATATGAGAAAAATTAAAATTTCTGTACCAAACCATCAACATCTATCAGTAAGTTGGGCGCCACGTTGAAATTTGAAGACAGCGTGATTTATAACTAATTTGAGCGACCAAACGACAAATGCTAAGCACGCCACCTGCCCGTGCTTTCCGCAAATTGCACAATTTGAACGGAGGCTGGCCTACTAGGAGTAGTTATACAATGCTACTAGGAATAAGGCCTTTGATACTTCTGACATCTTTGATTTTGGTTAACTGCTGAACTGCTGTTGCTGCGTAAATAAGTCGTATTTCTCCTGAAAATTGAAGTCGGCCATGTAAAATAAATCGATTCCAATTAAAACATACAGGGTTTCGCATTAACAAAAACATTTTTTGCGACACCCTATAATGTTCGGTATATTAACATCATCAAGATCATAAGATCTCAAATTTTAAATCTACGGGAAACCTTCATGATCCCATTGAATGGTACAACCGGTACAACAGAATTGAAGCATGGTTTGGCAGGAGCTCCTGGACCATAAATCTAGCAGAGTTCCCTGCGGCCGCCCTGAGAACAAGTTCTTGTGCTTCCACTTCTAACATCGTCCAGTAGACTTTGTAGAACACTCTTGTTCTAAGTAAATTTTCTGTATCAATAAATTTATGTCAGTGACTTCGTGAATCTTCGTATAGGTTTGTTCGCGTCGCATGAACTTTTTGCACTTTCTGCACTCCAACTGCTGTGATTGGTCAGCCGCTGCCAGGGACCCCACGCTATTGGCTAGGGTTCAGAAAGTGCAAAAAATTCATGCGACACGAACAAACCTTGTCTTCGTGACGTGTGACGTGTATCACTATTTTTGTGCTGTCACAGCAGCTTCACAGCAGACAGTCACGTCAACTGAGTAACTACTCTTTTATCTGCTTGTCACAGGCTACGCGCGCAGACCAGGTAGCAGGGGATCACTCGCGGTTGCGTTTTTTGTTATAACAGTCTCCAACAGTTTCAGGTAAAATGGAGGAAGCATAAGACGCCACGAATAAGAGTTCTACAGAAGACACGACGGAACTCGCCTAGAAAATGAAACCAGAAGTGTACAACACGGAATGTTTCCCCATAGACGATCACAACGTCATCCCTAACGTTTTGAAAAACCCTCCAAGTTGGATCAGCATGATCGTACCACTGAAAAGCAGAAGCCCCACTGTCGTCCAGAATACCATTTCTGACTGTCATGTGGAAAGTAGAAAGTTCGGACCCATGACCAGGCTGGATTCCAGATTCGTGCCCAAAACTCTGGTTTGTCATGACTACAAAGGTGGATACTCGGAGGACAAGTGAGATATAAGATAAAAAAAACTTAATTTGGTTTTGAAAGTGCACCATCGCAAGAATGGAATACTCATACCGTGAGGTCATCTTGCGCGATGGAAATGATTCGTACCGTAGTAAATCAGTTCTTGCAAACAATCTATCTCACAGAGATGAACAACCTGAACTTGACGTTTGAATTGACGTTTCCGATTTTAGGAGACAGAAAACTTGACGACATTTCAAGGTCATTTTTTGACGTGACGTTTTGATGTTTATGACGTTTCGTTATGACAGTAACTAGATTCTATCTTTTAGAGATTGCATCGTTGGTATCTCAATATTTAAGTTGAATAAGAGCCTCGGTCCAGAAAAATCCCAGAAAAAACGGCAGCTTTCAAGTCACTCTTTTTTTATAACAGGAGCTCTGATTCAGGTGCCTGACCGGATCGAACACGGGAAACGTGTACACGTTCTACAACTGGAACCACATAGACGTGTTCGTGTACTTCAGTCACCATTTCATCACCATTCCGCCTCTGGCTTGGACCAATGCGGCCCATTTAAACGGCGTGAAAATTTTGGGCACCCTCATCACGGAGTCCGGTCCCGGGGTGGAAATATGTCAGAAAATCTTCAAAGATGAAGAAACCATGAGGATATTTGCCCTGCACCTGACGCTCATAGCCAAATTGTTCCGCTCCGACGGGTGGCTCGTGAACATCGAAAATGAGCTGCCCAACACAGACATGCTGAGAAAATTCGTAGCCCTCTTGACCGTGATGAGTCACAAGGAGAATCCCGACAGTTTGGTCATTTGGTATGACAGCGTGATAGAAACTGGCGAGCTCAAATCGCAAAACGAGCTTAATAATCATAATAAGGTGATAACATGAGGTTTGATTTTATAATGTTGGAGGGCTATTACATTGGAGTTATGCTTCAACTGTCAATAGTGTCAATGATGAATTAATGTCATCCGAGATGTCATCTGACAATTTTAAAGCTGTTCTTTTTTCATTTCATGCGAATAGAATATTCTCTCATCACAGCATGTTTATAACGAAATCTATATTATAACTCCCTACGTTGTTTAAAATTAATATAGTTACTTCCCGAAGTTATGGACTACTTTGAATGACTCTTCCCTGAACGGCTGGCTGACTTTTGGAACGACATCATGCTTTCCGTCATTTTCCGTGCAGGTGCTCCAATGAGTTATACAGGACTAGGGTTACCATAAGTCTTTTTCAGTTTCCAGGACAATAAATCCTTGAAATCCGGACAAAATCCGGACATACTTACGTAGGTGCACATAGCATGACCTTTTTTATTTTTTTATTTTTTTTCTCTCACTTTTTTTATGAAATTATGAGACATACTGCAAGGTTAGCAAAAGAAATCGTGCCACAAGGATTGGAAGATCAAAATAAGAAATAAATTGAGGACTTGCCGACTTGATCATTATCGGTTATGGTGGTACGACTGCTGTAATAAGTTACTGCGCGCAACGCGATGCGCCAAATTCAAAATAGCAAAATCAGCTGTTGGGTACGGCCAGCCAGCGTTGTCCGATAGGCAATAACCCGATGAATGCGTGATAATTTAATTTTTCCGGACGCTATCTACTTTCCCGGCCGGACTTCCCCGGACGCCTCAAAAACCCAAACATGTCCGGGTAAATCCGGACGTATGGTAACCCTATACAGGACGACAGAGTCCTGTATAGTGTAAGGATGTACACCATATCAGAACTGCTCCCAAATTATAGAAACAGTTGTTTCATATTTTTCAAATACACTCTTGAGCAAAAGTTAAGGGCCACTTTTTCAAATGCCCATAACTTCCAAACGCGTTTTTCGATTCCACCGAGTTTTGCACAAAGGTGGTCTAATGTATTGTTAAGACAAGCGTGAAGCGGCGTACTCATCAATGCATAGGTTTGCGGTAGAAAGGTCTTCGACTGTTGCTTTGCAGAAATGCATAATTTTCACTGAAATCAAATCATTGAATTTTGGACTAAATGGAGGTTCATCCAATAAACAAGCGAATACGCCTCATGGGCATGAGGCTCAGTAGCGCACTTCCTTTTTGGAGGATTAGTGAACGCAAGATGTTAAGTAATTAGGGTTCTACCGTCTTGGGCAAAAAATTCCAATATGGCGGCCAAAATATCGGCAGAATCATGAAATTCGGCTTGAAAATCAGAATGAGTGTACTAGACAAGGGTAAGTTCCAAGTTTCATGAAAATCGTTCCACTAATAAGAGATTTCAATATGGCGGCCAAGATGGCGGCAGAATTATGAAACTCAGCTTGAAAATAGGAATGATCGTACGAGACAAGCGTAACTCTCAAGTTTGATGAAAATCCTCCCACTTATAAGAGATTTCAATATGGCGGCCAAGATGGTGGGGCAATTATGAAATTTGGCTTGAAAATAAGAATGATCGTACTAGACAAGGGTAAGTTTCAAGTTTCATGACAATCGTTCCACTAATAAGAACTTTCAATATGGCAGCCAAGATGGCGGCCGAATTATGAAAGCCATTCTGCCTATTTGGTCTTTGAGAACCTAAGCTATCCACCGGATAAAGTTCAATCTTCAAGGGCTGTAGCTTTAGTTCCCAAGAAGAAGTTCAACTTCATCGAAGTGCACGGGAGATCTCTGTTTTTTGAGAATAATGATAACGATGTATGGATAACAAAAATAGTGCCCATTGGCCACCCTTGGGGACATCAGCTATTAATCGGAAAAAAGTTCCAAGACTCTTGTTTCAATTCTCGAGAAGGAGTACAGCGTCTTAATTTCTGCACGGACTCGGACAGATAGACAGACAGACAGACAAACCGGCCACATAAGCGTCATTCTTTTACTTATATAAAAAAATGTTCTCCAACTGATTTCGACCTCCTGAACACGAATATCGGGTTCAGTTTTGAATTGGAACATTTCTTTTTTATCGAAAAACCGAAAAAATGGTAGCCTGTCACATGATTTTTAGTGATACCTACCTACTTTTTTTTGTTATTGAGCGAACATGTTTCGTAATTTGAGTGCCATTATCCTTTAGGTACCTAGTATTGACTATTTCAAAATGGTCAATTACTATTTCGGCACGTCTGATTTTAAATTTGTAGGGTCGTGTAATATGCGCCGAGCCGTGGCTTTGCGGTCGTTTTCAAAAATTGATAACAATTGACCCGACGGTCGGATCGAAGTGGGGTTTTTGTCAAAAGAAAGTTCAAATTGTTCTCTAAATATAATGCCGTACATGCAGTGATGTATTTCATTAAGAAATTGTAGTTGCCTGCATATCGCAACTTTCTACATCTTACCGCGAATGCCAGCACTTGATCGGCGAAGCCGCCCTACACCAAAATATTATTTTTGTAATTGTTCATGATTATTTCGGCAAAATTTTTCTTGATTCGCGTACCAAGGCCATGAGATACCCATTCGAGTTGAAATATTCTCTGTATTGAATTTCGTTTTGTTCGGAGGAAAGGATATCCAGCACCAGCAAGCAACGAATAAATCATTTGCGGCCGAGCCGTAGTTTCGGAATCATTTTCAAAAATTAATAACTATTGGCCTGCACCTCGCACCGATGTGAAATTCCCATTAAAATAAAATTCAAATCATCCTCTAAATATAACTCCGCATATGTATTATGGTAAAATGATGAGATCGCGTACTTCCTCGCATGTGATAACTTTCGAGATCAGGCCGGCTTCTGAAATGCAGCATTCAACGGCGATGCCGCGTCACACTAAATTGTTATTATTGTCATTGTTTATTATTATTCCGTCAAGATTTTTCTTGGTTCGGGATACAAAGTCATGAGCTACCCAATGGAGTAAAATTTTTTCGCAAAAACCTTTTCGTCTAGGACTAGATGCTGTGACGGACGGACGGACGGACGGACGGTCGGACGGACGGTCGGACGGACGGACGGACGGACGGACGGACGGACGGACAAAGCGGGGACAAAAGCGCCTTCCCGTTTGGAGAAGTGCGCTAAAAACATCCAGTTTGCGTTGTTACAATGTGCTTAAGCAAGTACCATGCTAAGTTTGTTCAGGGACATCTTTCGTCTTCAACTCTTGACCATCAATCTCTTTTTGTGGCTTAAACAATTTATGAGGCATTACTTTGCTATGATTTTGGTTGTGAAACACCCCCAACTCTTTAGCTTCAGCGCCTGGATGGATAGGCAACCCAACATACTCCAAATAATTCAACTTATTTGAATTAAATCACTTTTCCCGCTCTTGGGACTGCTTTGGCCGGTGATCGTCTAGTATCAGGACACCATCCTGTTGTGCATCCTTCTTGTGGTTCGAGGATAGAGATCCTGGGCGTGTTGAGATCGAATTAACCTCTAGTTTGAACGCAGTAAGACACAGAAATTAGTTGTAACATAAAATCGTTATATTGTCTTCTATTTACATGTCAAAGTGTTTAAATGAAGGCTCGTTCCTATAACTAACCCTACCTCAACGCTGGTAACTAAGATAGCTAAGTTCTCTAAGTGTTCCCTAAGAGATGAGTTTCCCCTAATAATTATTTCAAAGCCATCACACATCAATACTCCGATGAACACCTGATTCTACCCCTTGACCAACATTTAAACTTTGTTTGGGGTTGCGTGGTTCGAAATTCTTATCATGGATTCATCAGGTTCAACATTTGAGTTAGTGTTATAGGTTATGTTAGGGTTAGGCCCAGCGTCTAGACACCAAAAAAGGGTTTGAGTGACTTTTGCGAGCGATGGGAACTCCCCCCTCTCTTTTCTGTTGTCCCCTGTTCCCTACAATCTAAGTTCGTGGGCCGGTGTGTGCGGGGCTCCTCCTATTATGAACTCTTTTCAAAGGCTGCGTCTCTTATTTTCTGGACTATTCTTTTTGCATGACTCTTTTCAGGCTATGGTAATCTTTTGCCCGTTTTGGAAGAGATTGGATATGGCTTGTGCCCTTGTGGAGAACTGGACCTATTTTCACCTTGAATTGCCCTTGAAGCTTAGAAGGATTTCACGACCGCGAGTGTCTATAGCCGGAAATGCAAAACCAAATTTCACCCTTCCAAAAACTTCCGAACCAATGGTGTACGCGAACAATTACTCAAGTCAAGGTACAAACTTTACCATGTGAAGACCCTTTAGATTGAACCCCGTTCTGTTTGTGTGAAGTGAACCCCATTGTTGCTAAAAACCTACAAAGGCGCTCGCCGACAAATTAACGCAAGAAGGCTTCGAAACAACTATTTTTCCCTATAAATAAATATCAGATCGCTAACCAACTATTGAGCCGTAACAATTCATTATAGGTACAAATTTATCGAAGCGTCGCGTCGTCGAATGTTCAGGGAATTATCAGAACCGCTCTCCATCTCACGATTAAACAATCTTCATTAACTTCATGGGAATACTGCAACAAATTAAGTAGTGTTACGCGACCCCAAACCAGACGTCCCTCTAGGTGAAACTCCTCTCCATAACATCCGTCATTTAATAATAATTCTCTTGTACTTAATAACCCAACCAACATGGAAATCTAAGTAACTGCAGTTGCACGCTAAAACAAAGTCAAATTAGTCTCACGGAGGGGGGGGGGGGTCGTTGTCCTAAACCGATTATTATTAACAATTGCTACTCTAGGACAGGGTCCGAACCCTGGTTTCAACAAACGCGATTTTAGTTCTTTCCAGTTCCTCGTTTCGCGATTCCCTAAACTCAGCAGCGCGTATCCAGAAGTGTCGCCCAAAGCTCAGTCAAAGTTCCAGCCCTAACCCCTGGACTGCAGGTACCACCCACTGAGAGGTTGAAGTCTACCCCGTGTCGATCGTGGCTTTCTAGGACATTGCAAATCTCAATCGTAGGTCGTCTACCCCACCCCACAAGATCGCTCCTTTTCCACCGCGAGGTACCGTTCTGCGAGCACTAGCATCCAGCACCGAAGCTCAGCCCAGCTGGAGAAGATCAAGACACGCCCCCGAAACTGATCAGGACACGTCCGGCGGAAGATCAAGACACAGCCCGCGGCAGATCAGGACACGTCCGGTGGAAGATCAAGACACAGCCCGAAACTGATCAGGACACGTCCGGTGGAAGATCAAGACACGACTCGAAAGTCGATCAGGACACATGACACCGGAAGATCAAGACACAGCCCGAAACTGATCAGGACACATGACACCGGAAGATCAAGACACAGCCCGCGGCAGATCAGGACACATGACACCGGAAGATCAAGACACAGCCCGAAAGTCGATCAGGACACGTCGCCGCGGAGCTTGTTATCAGAGATAGATACGAGTGCTCGATGCAGGTTCCTCTTCCAACAGGCAGCGTTCTGTGTGAAGGGTTACAACCCCATGGATATGAAATTATACAATCTCTTCGAAGGCAAATGACGCACTCAGGTTTACCTCGGTTACTCGCGATACCCACACGGTCCAAAGGCTCTTGCTTTAGCTTAAAAACTCCTTGATAAAAGACGTCTCCCAAAGTACCACGCAATTTAATCCCGGAGGAGAAATGAGGTGCGTACCGGTGCAAAATCCAACAAGCTTGATACTAATTTTCACGCGAACGCGAGCAAATGTGCAATTCCGGTATTTAGAAATATGGGATGAACAATCAAGCGCGACGGGTGTGACGACTGCGACTCACGATGATGAAGAGCTTGATGTAGACCGGGCAAATCACATCTAATACTATTACTAACACGGCGCGGACGGAAACCTCTTCGATGACGGGCTGGACTGTGCCACAGTGGCGATGAGTGTATTGGTAATCAGACGTCGGGTATATTGTCGCGCATTTTATTTGGGGACGCCGAGTTGCGGGCAATGGCACACGAGGAGGCCGCGTAATACACAATATTGCGCGGAAGTGGCGCTCCGACACGGATGTCATGCGAACTAAGAAAACGGTGACAAGTTATCATCGCGCATGTTCAAGGCCGCTATTCTTGAATCGTGTGAGAAAAGTCTCTGGGAGTAAAATACATTCCGCAGTACACTGATGTAGCGAATGTTGCCTAAAATCGTGGTTTTTAGGCAACTTTCGCTACAGAAGTGTAGTACGGATTATATAAAACTCCCAGGGACTATTCTCACACGATTCAAGAATAGCGGCCCAGAATTCGACAATGACATTGATTTCTGTGTTTGACGTTGACATTTTGTCCAGTTTTATCAGCAACTTGTGAAGCCTTCCGATTTAAAATGGATATTCGGCGGTAGAAAAAGTGTGTGCCACTCAGAGGACCGACTGTCGCCACACCATGCTGAATACAATACAGCACTGATTAAATGAAATATCCCCAGACAATTTTGCGGTAAATTTGAATGTTATGGTTGAAGTGTTCCATGTTTTTTTTATTTCGTAATTTGGGGCATTTGGGAATGATCCCGCACATATGTGCTTTCATGAATAGGTTGCGATGGTTACACCGATTTTTCTATGTAGTCCGGTGGTTAAGCGCCAAAAAAAGCTCGAACTATGCATTTTGAGCTTAAGCAATGCGCTTTTGGGGTTTGATTGGGGGTCCCTCAACTTAAATTTCAAGAGTTGGAGACATCGGTGCACTCGATGCGGAGGGGGTCTGGGGGGCCCTTGAAAGTTGAAGGTGCGAGGCTTCCCACCAAATCACCATACCACCACGTAATTCCTACTGGTAGGCCATCAAACGACTCTAACCTGTACATTGACAACATTTGTTACCATGTCCAAATAGTTCTTCACACTGAAAAAAATTAATTCTTATGACAGATCGGAAAAAACAGTTTTTCTCAATTTTTCATCCCCACAACGAATAAACTGCCAAGTGTGGTGTCATTTTGGAGTAAGCGGCATCCTCTGATTTAATTCACCGAGTCAAAATGTTTGTGAGACCACCGTGCAAAAAATGACACGCCAAGAAGTGAGCATTTTTGAGCACCTCATTTAACAGTAGTTTCTTGACTGATACCAATCGATATGATTGATAATTTTGTCATGGATCAATAGCTTGAACTCTTTTGTAACGGTAATGCATGTGAATGAAACTCGACACGAGCGTGGAGGCCTGGAAAAAATTTTTTTCTCCAGGGGTCGAATTTATTTCACGCCTACTGAGCGATAGTTTGTTGGGCTCAGGCAGGCAGCGTTTGAATAGGTTTGGAGACAAAATTTTCATATCTGTCTATGCAGCTGTGTAGCATAATTCTGGAAACTGATTTGAGAATCATCAAAGATTATTTTGACAGCCACTAGGTACCCCCATGGGGATTAACTGCAGGGATCATGGCTGATAACGGAGGGCCTTCAACTTTTAAAGTGTTATTTTCTTTTCTCCTCTACCAACCTTTAAGGTTGTTATCATTTTGTACGTGTAAGTTTTCTTATGTTTGAAGATAAAATAATTATATAAAAACAACCGTGAAAATGACTGTCAGAGTGGCAGAGAATAAGATCTTGGACGTTGAATTCCCTCCGCCGTTAGCCATCACCTCTGCAGTTAACCACCATGTGGGTACTGACCGACAAAACAATCATTGATGATTCATAAATCGATTTCCAGAATTACACTGCTCAACTTTTCAGATAGATATGGAAATTTTGCTTCCAAAGCTATCCAAACGCTGCCTGCCTGAGCCCAACAAACTAACGCTCAGTAGGCGTGAAATAAATTCGACCCCTGGAGAAAAAAAAAATTTCCAGGCCTCCACGCTCGTGTCGAGTTTCATTCACATGCATTACCGTTACAAAAGAGTTCAAGTTATTGATCCATGACAAAATTATCAAACATATCGATTGGTATCAGCCAAGAAACTACTGTTAAATGAGGTGCTCAAAAATGCTCACTTCTTGGCGTGTCATTTTTTGCACGGTGGTCTCACAAACATTTTGACTCGGTGAATTAAATCAGAGGATGCCGTTTACTCCAAAATAACACCACACTTGGCAGTTTATTTGTTGTGGGGATGAAAAATTGAGAAAAACTGTTTTTTCCGATCTGTCATAAGAATTAATTTTTTTCAGTGTGAAGAACTATTTGGACATGGTAACAAATGTTGTCAATGTACAGGTTAGAGTCGTTTGATGGCCTCCCAGTAGGAATTACGTGGTGGTATGGTGATTTGGTGGGAAGCCTCGCGCCTTCAACTTTCAAGGGCCCCCCAGACCCCCTCCGCATCGAGTGCACCGATGTCTCCAACTCTTGAAATTAAAGTTGAGGGACCCCCAATCAAACCCCAAAAGCGCATTGCTTAAGCTCAAAATGCATAGTTAGAACGCTTAACCACCGGACTAATGTAACCAGTAACCACTTCTACTTGAAAACGACGCATAATCCATTGAGTTTAGTTTGAGAATCACCTTTTTTTTCAGCGTAACATATGGAAGACTTAGAACGAATCACCTCGTTTTTTAGAGCATGCGCTAAGCGGTCACGCAATATTGTGTATTTAGTGGTGCGGCGGAGCACATGGACATCGGCTGGTCTTTGACGTGGAGTTGAGAGTGACCAAAGTATTATAGCTAAATTGTTTTATACCAAGTCTCGAACTTTCTGCGTGGACATTACACGGCTAGCGACATCTTTTAACCATGTGGTAAACTTGCATCGCACGCTCAATTCCCAATACACTTATTGATTTTTCCTCCGCGTGTTTTCGACCCGTACAAGCGGTGCGTGTCAGTTGTAAACAATTCATTCGTGTGTTTATTGCAATTTTGCGTCAACATTTTGTAATTGTGACCACTCTTGAGGCTCAAAAACAAAGAATTGTTTATGCGGACTGTTAATTAAGTACAAAAACAAGAGGAAAAAGTTCACAAATATGTCAAAACCTTGAGCATTGACAAGAAAGAAGTCATCAATTTCATCACATGCCGATGAAACACCTCTGCAGTGGTCATGCAAAGAAGAAATGGTCAATGTCTTCAGTTCTTCTCAGGAAAAGACATTTAAGGAGTGTCGCCAAGAGACCAAGCGCACAAGCGATGAGTTACAACCTTCATTAATCATTTGCCATCGATATTCAAGAGTTCAAATCCCTCTAACGCCATCAGGCTCTCGAATGCGAAGAAGTTGAAAAATGAACTTCAAGTTTGTTGCGCTGCACTGAGTGAACCCAAGGACGGAAATGGATGATGGCCATACTTAGAGATATGCATGAGCCTTGTGTTTGAGTGTAGAAACCACCAAGAGCATCTGACGACGCAAACATTTGAAAATCGGAGTTTGTTTGAACCTCTGCAGTGTGAAAAACAGCCTCAATCGAATAAGTTCTCAATCGGGATTGTTCGTTTTTTTCAATTGTACAGGGACTGGTCGAAAACGACAAAGGTAAAACACGTTTCTCCCGGACAGGAAACGACTGGCGGGTCGTGTATGATGTCGTCGTGGACAGCGGTTTCATGCAGATTGCATTTCACTTAGGATTCCGTTTGGGGATGGCTCCATCATGGTGTGGGCAGGAATCTTTTTGATCAGTTCCTGTACGATTACGAAAGACGACAGTTCCGATTGAGAACGTCATTCGATTTGAGCTGGTTTTCCACACTGCAGAGGTTCAAACAAACCCCGATTTTCAATTTTTTGCGTCGTCAGATCCTCTTGGTGGTTTCTATACTTAAACACAAGGCTTACACACATCTCTGAGTATGGCCATCATCCATTTCCGTCCTTGGATTCACTCAGTGCAGTGCAACAAACTTGAAGTTAGTTTTTCAACTTCTTCGCATTCGGAAGGGCCTGATGGCGTTAGAGTGATTTAAGCTCTTGGATATTGATGACAAATGATTAGTAAAGGTTGTTTCGCATCGCTTGTGCGCTTGGTCTCTTGGCGATACGACGCAACTGTCTTTTCCTGAAAAGAACTGAAGAAATTGACCATTTCTTTTTTGGTCACTGCAGAGGTGTTTTATCGGCATGTGATGGAATTGCTAACTTCTTTCTTGTCGATGCTCAAGGTTTTGACATCTTTGTGAGCTTTTTCCTCTTGTTTTTGTTCTTTGTTAACAGTCCGCATAATGAATTCTTTGTTTTTAAGCCTCAAGAGTGGTCACAATTACAAAATGTTGACGCAAAATCACAATAAACACACGAATTAATTGTTTACAACCAAAATCAAAGAAAAGTAATGCCTCCTAAATTGTTTAAGCCACAAAAAGAGATTGATGGTCAAGAGTTGAAGACGGAAGATGTCCCTGAACAAACTAAGCATGGTACTTGCTTAAGCACATTGTAACAAAGCAAACAGGAAGTTTTTTATTGGATGAACCTCCATTTAGTCCAAAATTCAATGATTTGATTTCAGTGAAAGTTATGCATTTCTGCAAAGCAACAGTCGAAGACCTTTCTACCGCAAACCTATGCATTGATGAGTACGCCGCTTCACGCTTGTCTTAACAATACATTAGACCACCTTTGTGCAAAAACTCGGTAGAATCGAAAAACGCGTTTGGAAGTTATGGACATTTGAAAAAGTGGCCCTTAACTTTTGCTCAAGAGTGTAGTTCAGAAGAGACATTGATACCTCTGAACAGTTTTTCAAATTCTCGCGTGGTCACAGGATGATCTTAAAAAAACAGCTTTTTGGTTTTGCAGTGATTACTGTTTTGGCTGTGACCGATTTTTCCACAATTTACAGCTTCATGTGATGTCACTTGTCATCAAATTGTGTTCTAAGGGCTCGATACCAAGTTGCAGGCGCAAAAGTTAGGACGGCGTAACTTGCAAAATAGAGCGGTCTGATTGGCCGTTGCTATAGTAACCACACTTACGGCGGTCTCAGCCCCAACTTGGTATCGAGCCGTAAGCTAGTAGTATCGAAGCTAATTTTACAAAAAAAATCAACCAATAAGATTCAAAAAGATTTCCCAGTTGCAGAGAAAGTGGACCTAAACCAATGACCCAATACAAAGAATGAAAGACAAACTGGCAATATTCTGCTTTGCATTTTCATCAGTCGATTTTCAGGTATATTTCAACATTTGCGACGGCATCTTCTTGAACTACTTCTGGACCGAAGAGACCATCAAGAAATCGGTCGAATGCGCCGAGCACCGCACTCTGGACGTGTACGTGGGCGTGGACGTTTTCGGCCGCAACACTTTCGGCGGCGGCGAATTCAACTGTTTCAAGGCCGCCGAGATCATACGCCGTTATCATATGTCCATGGCCATCTTTGCGCCCGGATGGACGCACGAGACGTTGCCCAGCGAAGATAAGCAGGACAGCGCCAAGTTCTTTGAGACCTTCGTAAATCGCGACTCGGCATTCTGGAACAGCCTGTGGCCGTATCTGTACACCCATCCAATTCCGAAGTGTTTTCGGACAAATTTCTTTATTGGAACCGATCAGGTAGCTATTGACAACTCAAGCTTGTGGAATGTCATTTTTTGGCTTCTGTAGTGTTGTGAAATTGACTGCTTGGAAAAAATGTCATTGAGATTGACACCGTTAACAGTGCTGACAACCGAAGTTGTAAGAAGTAAGATCACTGAATCCGCAGTAAAGTCACGACATAATAAGGCCAAAAATGCGTACAAACTGATGTGCGACAGAAACAGTTTTACGTGAGTGCGAGTAGATAGATATTTTTTTCTCGCTCGCACTCACGTGAAACTGTTTCTGTCGCACACCAGTTTGTACGCATTTTTGGCTCCATTATGTAGTGAATACCAACCACAGGCACTTCAAAGGTTAAATAAGGCTCAGGAGCCCAAAAAGGTTGGAAAGCTCCCGACAGCCAGCAGACAGCCGTCAATAACTTATAAACTAACAACAATGTCTGGATATCAACCCCAACGACATACCTTCCCCCTCAATACTGTCAAACACATCAAAGCCCGGGATAAATTCGGATGTTGACGAAATTTTCAGGGTAGTTACTGAAAGCCATCAAGGCTGGTCGACGTTATTTTTTACTATGGGCTATGTGCTAGACACGTAGCGCCGCGTAGACCACGAGCTTCGGGGATTCGGAGGTCGGGGGTTCGAAGTGCAGCCGTGCCGATCTTTTTTTCTTCAAAAACACCCAAATTGTGTTTTTGAAAAAGTTCGGCACGGCTGCACTTCGAACCCCCGACCTTCTAGTTGAAAGTCATGTTCGTTTTCACTGTGCTACCCGGCAACGAATTCCCGGTTTGCTCTACCTCGTGATAACCCAAGCGCCTTGATTTTAGTCTGACAGTTTGGCGTTCGAAATTGTGTTTTGATGAATAAAAACATGACCGATTTATTTAAAAACCACCAGGGGTTGAATGCGCTTCAACCAATTTTCGTGGAGTTGAGAATTTTGATGTATTTATGTCCAAATAAGACACGAAATGTCAAATAAAAAAAGCGACATCAGTTTCAGCTTAAATCTAGTCATCGGGGGTCTATTGGGACGTGACGCATGAACTGGATGAGGCAACCTATAGTGAAAAATAGCGTCGACCAGCCTTGGGTAGCCATAACTATACGGCATTATGTATGCTACAGAAAATTCACTTTGCACAAGAGTGTTCCACAAGGTCTACTAGACGATGTTAAAAGGGGAAGAACTAAAACTTTCCCTTATTAGGGCGGCCACGGGGGACTCTGCCAGGTTGATGGTCCAAGAGCTCCTACCAAACCATACTTCAATTCTGTTGTACCATTCAAATGGGGATTATGAAATTGTTCCGTAGATTTGAAAATTCAGAACAATAATTTCTCATAACCTATACCGAACATATAGGGTGTCGCAAAAAATGTTTCTGTTAATGCAACACCCTGCATGTTTCAATTGAAATCGATTTAGTTTACATGGCCGACTTTAATTTCCAGGAAAAATACGACTTATTTTCGCAGCAACAGCAGTTAACAAAAATCAAACATCCCAGAAGTATCAAAGGCCTTCCGAGTTTTACGAAAGTGCCAACTCTGAGCAACAAGTGCGACTGCTTACAGACCGACTTCGGCCAAACCGGCAACCTGGGGTTGTCCATAAGTAAATCCAGCCTCAACAAGTCGATTCATTTCATACACAGACTGTTCATCTGTGATATACCACTCGAAGGGACGGTCACGTTGTATTTTTTGGCCAAAATCAACCAGGCCGAACCGTCCAGCTTGAGCTTGATCCTCCTGACGGTCAAAAACAACGGCACCTTGCGGCAGATCCAGTGCAGCAGTTCGAAGAAGGAGGGGGCTCTGACCGACAATAAGACTTTGAAAGAAATCGCCGGACCTTCGAACGACAAGGCGTTGATCGAGTACGTCACGAAAATGTACGAGTCACAGATTTTCGCTGACGACCTGACAGTTTTGTACGTATAACAGTATCTATGATCCGTTCCAAGCTTGAAAAAACCACCGCTTGCCATGGAAAATTCGGGTTTTGTTGGTGTCCCTGATTTTTATGTTCAATGTTACCTTGATAAAAGGGAGGTAAGGTTAGAATATGTGGTCCCAATGACATGAAACCTTCACCTGAACCACGCTGTGTTTTCAAATAGGCTACTTCGTTTGAGCAGGGGCGCATGCTTGAAGGCTCCAAATTTTAAAAACTTTCGTACACCTGTCAGTTGAATGGCAACGCTGCATGCTTTGTCTAGCCGCCAGACCAACTACTGGTTCCTGCCTGTCACTTTTACACATACCGTAAATGCATCTCTTCGTAGCTTCTTTGAACTTCCTTCTCGGTACAGTCATTTTCAACAAGTTGTGTCCTTTCGTCAAAACATGAGCAAATGAAATGTAGGTCGGGTAGAAACGAGAAGTGTGATCATAATTGTCACAGTGACAGTTGGCGCCGATATCTTGTTGTTTCGAGCGCTGTTGCCATTTTCGTTGTTCCTGAACTTCCACAAATGACCATTGAACTGAATTTCAATTAAACATTTTCTTGAAATATAAAACATGGTACCTATCTAACATTCAACCAAATTATTTGTGAAATTTTAGGTGCACTACAATATTTTTTAGTGTTAATCTTCAATATCGGTGTACGAAACTATGAAATTCGCGCCAGACATGCGCACTCAAAAAAACCGAAACGAAGGGACCTATTGTCATTCCAGGGACTGCGTCACCGGTTTGCTCACTGACCTAAGCCGCTATCTTTTGGCCAAGATCACAGATCACGATCCTGTAACAGAGAGTGAATTGGTGTGAGTTTTTGACTTTATAGGTCAATTACCTACCAGTTCCTAGTTCTTATTCAACGAGACCCCTTACTCTAGCCCTTCCGGCGTAAATGGTGACCTCCTTGCATAAAAAAGCTGTCATTCTTATTGATACATTCAGAGATTGGTACACTCAAGAGCTCACCTGACCGCGCCTCTCGGTTAATAGTGAAGGAACAACATCACACTGCGGCGCTAGAAATAAGTCTTCCTTCGTTATTTTTAATATGTTAGTTCTATCATCACATATTGTGCTTATATTTTGTTACTGATGCACCTTCCAACACTTCTCACTAAAGAAACTTGCTTAACGGCATTATTTTATCAGATTGTCCAACTTGAAAAAAAAAACAATCATAGGCGACTGCGTTTTTTTTTAAGCTTGGAATGGATAATACCGGAGAGGCCAACAAAATTTAACTTGAATTCACAGTCAGCTGAATAAAACAGAAGCGTTGCCACAGTGTACTTTTTTCAGTTTTATTCTTCATGTTGTTTTAAAGGAGGTACAACAAAGTAAACCAGAGAATACAGAATTCAAACCTAGAAAGTAGGTCTGTTTCAATTCACAAAAGTGCTCTTTGGCATTCACTTGCTGCATTTCGTCCCTATAGTGATTTAAGTGATGACTATAAGTGATTTTCATCCTTATAGCTCTAAGATTCAAGGGCGTTGTATGTAATAATCAACAGTAATATCACAAGTGCTTAGATTTTCACGATAATTTTGGCCAAGCGATCGTGAGTGCTGGTTGTAACGATAAATGCCCGATTCCGTAAGAGTTTCCGTAGGTAATTTCGCCTGCGACGCTTGTCCTGCCGCCCTCATATTCTGGTTACGCCACTGAAAACTAGTCAAGCTGATAAGCGGTAATATCTGACTTGAATTTTAGTTATTCATTGTTCTACCGCAGTAAAATATATAAAATCAATTGGCTGACTCGACCTCTTTCGATATCATTACAGCACTTACCGGTTCAGCTTGGCTCCATGCACCCTCCTAGAAATCGGCTGTACCATAGACACCGGTAAGTCGATCCGGCTATTTGGTTTTGGAATCGAAACGAAGTTCTAACCACCCTACCGATCGCCATCCCTGCCATCAGTGCTATAACTATAAATTCAACAAAGTTCGACTCAATTAACTAATAAAAGTGTACCTATTGAAACGTTTTCAACAATGTCGTTATTTAGATCTAAATGCACTCTCCCGTGAACTGCGTCTGTTTCAAAAGGAAAGGCTTCAGTGAAGTAACTTTAAATGAATATTTAGAGATTTTGAATTGTTTCCTCGGAATGCTTGCGAGTGTAGCTCCGTGTTTATATCGAAATTCTCAGGTTTGATTCAGCTCTCTACTATGGGTATCGAGTTTCCTTGGAACACAAAGACTTTTTTGAAACTCGGCGGAAGAGCAGCTCGTAGAAAATTTCTGTCTGGATCTGGTGTTCATGGGATTTTATACGCTAGGCCCATTTGTGTGTAGGTATGTATAAAACGGCAATACTTTACTATTGTCTGACCGATAACAATTGCGTCGATTGTCGGAGTAAACTCAGCAAGTTTCTCATATGTGGATCCTCGCAAGACGCACTCTATCCAGATGCTCAAACGTGGTCGGTGCGTTACGAAGTCCAAATGGCATCACAGTAAACTGGTATAAGCTGCGTCTGAAGGAAAATGGCGTCTTCTTTTTGTCGTCATTGATGAAGTCCTATTTTCCAGTAACCACTCTTCAGGTCAAGCGTTTGAACCATCTCGATCCAGACAGCGTGGTCGAAGTGCCGTCACTCCAAAGCAGTGGATGGCTGTCTTTCTTAACATCATTGATTCTGCGGCAGCTCACGCAAAATCGTAGAATTTTGTTTTATTTTTCAACCAAAACCATACCAGTGATGATCATGGACTCGTCGATTCTTCATAAGCAATGTGACAACATGCTTTGGAAAAGTAGCCGATGTAAGTAAGTAAGTATTTATTGGTGTTCCCCATAGGTATACATAGAGTATTTCATAAAATATCACACGATATCACAGAAGAAAAATATTCAGTCATATGTAAAATTGTACATAATACAAGTTGTACATGATTGTGTAAGAACATTTTGTAAAAACAATGAAATACATTCACAATTGAAGAAAGTCATCCAACGAGTGAAAATAATTTTCGATTAAAAAGTCCTTCGGCCAAGATTTGAAGCTCGCTTGATTTAAAGCTCTAACTGTTGCTGGAATTTTATTGAAAAATTGTATCCCTAACTGGCCAATGCCGTCTCTGTTTTTTTTTTAGCCGAAGAAATGTTGGTACCAGGTCTTTATTATTTCTGGTGGAGTAATGATGCAGGTGCTCAAAAGAAACAGTGACGTACAACAGATTGTCCTTAACGTATAACAAGAACAAGCACCCCAGGACATACAACATACAAGGATGGCAATGTCAAGATGTTAGAGTTTTAAACGCGTCTCTGCAATCCTGCCTGTAACCAAGTCCAACCACAACACGAATTGCCTGAGGAATTGCCCTTCTCTTATCGCAAAAACCGACGACATGTGACTGGAATGGCCCCAGACCAAAATGCCGTAGGACAGCACCGAGTGCACGGTCCCAGAATACGCAGTCCTTGTCGTCTCGCTTGAAACCTTGCCAGCCAGGCTGCGAAGCAGGAATATGTTTCTAGAAATTTTTTGGTTCACGGACCGAGCATGGGACTCCAAACTGAGTTTTGAATCCAAACAGACCCCCAAAAACTTCCCGTTGTCAGACGCACCCGGAAAATCCTGCGCCATTTGGCGTAAACCAAAAACCATAGACTCCGTCTTCGCGCTGTTCAGACTCAGCCCGTTCTCCAGACACCACGCTCCCAAAACAGAGCCCATATCATCTACCACAGACACCAGTTCCGACAGATTTTGGCTTTTATGGACTGGAGTGGTGTCGTCCGCATAGAGGACGAAACTTGAGCCGGGGCTCACATTAGCCTGTGGCAGATCGTTCACATAAATAAGGAAAAGAAAAGGGCCCAGAATGGAGCCTTGAGACACACCGAACTGCAGCAGCGTCGCGCCCGAAAAAAAAACCACGGTAGCTAACATACTGACATCGATCTCTCATAGACCGTGAGCTAGTGGCCTTTGAGAGCTTGTCATTTCTGACCGCACCATACTTCTTGTGGTGATAGCCACCCACATGGTAGTTGCTGAAACGCCAGTCTGCCTCCCCAAAACGAGTCGTCTTGGGAGCTGCCACTGCTGCCAGTTGTCAAAAGTCCCCCCCCCCCCAAAAAAACAATTTTGCACCGTTGATCCGATCGACTTGAAATTTGGTATACAGACAGGGTCTTGCTGTGAAATGAGCTGATTAGTTTTTGGCTGTCATCCGCCAAGTGGAAGTGTCATTATCAAAAAAATGACAGAAGTTTTATTCCAGAAAACTTGACTTGCAACATGTTATTTGAAAGCTCTAAAAAAACTGTATTCAGAAAAGTTTGAAGTACTCCTTCAACTGTCATTTGTGAGTTAATAAAAAATATCAAAGTTTAAAACTCTGACATTTATTCATTCAAAATCTATCCGATGGACTGGCATCCAATCGGGCATAAAGCAACAAACCAAAATAATCTAATTAAATCTGCAGTTGGAGTTTTCCACCATTTCCGAACAAGGCGTTACGAATTTTTTATTTTCTCTTGGCCATTGCCACCCGAGAGGGCCGCTCACCCGGATTTCGACCAGGACGACACACGTTTAGCGTAGAACTCAACCCAGATGGACTTCCCTGCTCTGGGATTGACTTTTTTCGAAAAATTTCAACTGATATTAAAAGAAGATTGGATTAGGTGTCATGTAGGCCTATTTTCAAATGCGACGTGGTTTTCCGGCGGCTATTTTTTTTAAAAGCAATTGCACACAATTGCAAGCAATCAGGCCGATTCACGAACTACATTGCTTGCTTAGCTGGCAAGCAAGCAAGTTGCCAGAGCTGAAATTCTGAGCAATAGTGCTTGAAAAGGTTGCACATTTCGTATTCACGAACTTTCATCTGAAGCAAGCTTGCTCGTTATTTAGCCGCTTGCAATATTGCTTAGCGCTGCAACATATAGCTATGCGCCAAACGTCAATGTCAATTATTACCGACGGGAATCGGGATGGCTGTTCATTAATCCAAGAAATGATTCCTTGATATTTTCTATGACCAGCTGGTATCTAGTAAATTTTCTCCAAAGGGTTTAGTTTTCAAGATGGCTCGAGAACAAGGTTGAAGTAAGGGGTAAAAAATATCATTTTTTTATAATAATAAAAAGTAAACAAAACATGACAATACAAATTCAAAACTCTGGGTAGGTACTTCAATACCTCATGCCAACGTATTCAGGCAGATCTATGTTCTTTTTAGCGCATTTTTATTATTGCTTGAAGGAAATTATACCACCTTGGAGAAACATTTTCTTAGAATTTTCACCAATTTTTGTTTTGTTTTTCGAGTTAGAAGTGAAGCAGTTGCCTTTTCAAATTGATTACAGAGGTTGGGAGTGTTGGGACTCACCCTGTACGTACAGGTGTCCGAAATAGGTTGGTTATGAGGGATTTCACATATTTGCAAAACAGATAGGTATTTCAAAATGGATTGCACATTATAACCATCGATTTTCGAGAGAAGTTGCTAGTACTGATAATTTCTTAATTCTGTAAAAACTTATTTGACGTATTTTTTCAGTTGACTTCATTAGATTTTTCTGTTTGAAAAAAGTTTTTGCTGATGAAAAAGTGGAAATATCGAAAATAAATGATCGTGTTTTTTTTTCATAACTTTTGAACCGTTCAAGCGATTTTGTTAAAATTTCAAACCAAAGTTCACTAAAATAAGTCTCTATTGAATGATCATACCGAGATTCGTCAAATTTTTTCAGGAAAGTAGACAATGGTGAGTCTCGTGTTGAGTGCTTCTTCACCCTTCATTTCCCCCTGGCTATTTTTGGAAATTGTTCAATTCTTTTTAATTCTAGGTTCAGTTGAGAAAATAACGTTCCCGGTTCAAAATTCTAATGAAGGCTTTGTTTTCGAAGAAACAAGCTTTCTCAAATTTAAATTTTTGAGCCTTTGATGTTCGAGTTTTTGTGATGTGTTATTTCTCTCGAAAATCGATGACAATAATGTGCAAATTTATTTTTCTAAAACCAACCAATTTTGAAATATTCTGTACACACAGATGGTGTACTAGCCACGGGTTCCACCAAAAAATTTAAGAGCGGTTCAAGCTAAACTAAACCGAGATTGAACGGATTTTTTTCTGGTCAATGTTGGTAGATTCATTTTAGAAAATACGTTAAATCGCAAGTATACCACCCTTTGGTTAATTACTCAGCGTGAAACCTGAATTTACATTGATCATTTGGCTAGAATCCATCAAAATAAATCTCGAGTTAGCTATCAGCTAGTTAAATATTTTGGTGGAACCCACGGTAGGTGGTCAAATTTAGGATGAATTATTAAACTAAGCATAATTGCTCAAAAATTGAAGTGAAGGGGGAAGAAATACACCTATGCATCAACAAAACAGTACATTTATGCACCTTGTATAGGTACGGTACCTACCTATAATCATACTAAGTACCTAGTTGTCTAAGAGGATGGTAGTTGTAGAATACCTACACAGATTATTAGAGTGTGTACTGTGTACCTAATATTGCATTTTCCATCTCATTTAGGAGCTGAACATAAAAAACTACTTCCACTGAGTAGATATTTCAAAGTTAGCAACAGATTAAACCTTCTTGCTTATGAGCAAGCAAGATTTTGCTCAAATGACATGATAAATTGATTAAAGTGACTTACTGAATAAGACTTGGCAAGCAAGGTTGCACCAAGCAAGCTTCAAAGCAAGATTATTGCTAAGATGAGATTTCATTTTGCTTGGGATTACTTTAGTAAATACCATATCCTAGCAATTTGCTTGTTACATTGCTGAACTTGGCTGGAGCAAGAACTATTCTTGCTTACGCTTGAAAATGTAGTTAGTGAATCGGTCTGAATGTGTTGTGGGAGACACAATCAAAAGCCTTGCTCAGGTCAAAAAACTCTGCCAGAGTGAAACAATGGTCTTCAAAACCGGAATTTATTCGCTCAACGAGAGCCGCAATTGCAAGCGAGGTGAATTTCCTTGAACGAAAACCAAACTAACATTGGGTAAAAAGTTCATTTCCCTCAAAGAAACTTGTAATTTGTTGTTTTAGTATTATCTCAAAATTTTCCGCAGTGGTTAGTAAGAACCAC